>JBBPDB010146098.1:0-14768 GCA_037974465.1 Brachypetersius altus
ACACAAATACACAAACACACACACACACACACAAATACACACACACACACACAAATACACAAACACACACACACAAATACACAAACACACACACACACACACACAAACACAAACACACACACACACACACACACACACTTTAATCACTTTAGACTTTAGTCACTTTAATCTGCCATAATCTCAAAAAACATGAAAGTACTTTGTTGTCTGTTGCTTTAATCTGTTCCTCCCAGCAAGTGCCCTGAAACACCAGGAGGGAAGTTAAATGCCGCTTTACTGGCATTGAAAACTGTTGCTCAGAACTCCTGTAAGCTCTTACGTAATGTTAATGAAAGAAGGCAATTTATTTCCAATGAACTGAATGCGTCCACAAGCCCAGCTCGAGGTCAGTACTCACTTCAGAATGCTCTGCATCTCCTCGCTCTCTCTCTCCGTCAGGCTTTTCCTCAGAGAGCCCAGATAAAACGGGTTGGGCTGCTTCAGTCTGGGCATCTGGAGTCAAACATGAACAACAAAGAGAGACTCGTTTAGTAAATCCGACATAGGCAGAACCACTTTACCTGCAATACATCTACAACTAAACATCACTCCACAAAAGAGCAGTGTTGGTTTGATCTGTTTCATATCAATACAGCCTTTGCTGAATCCACACTGACTGACTTTGCTTGCACAAGTGTGGTTTTCTCATAAGTTCTGATCTACCGTCCGCGTAACAGCATTTCAGCAAACGTGATGAAAGATGGTTTCCATCGTCTTTGTTGTGACCGTCTTTCTTTCTGCGGATTTACGAGCCACAGACTTTCTGTAAAACATGTCAAGGCAGCTAGAATCAGGAGACTGATGTCCATGTATGATTCATTACTGTACCGTCTGATATTTCTATATACGTCTTAGATCTGGCTGACCCCGGGGGAAAAAATGGATGATGGATGCCTAAACCATACTTCACTGACATGATCTCCCAGTAAAAACCAGGCAAGACCAAAAAAAAAACATCAGAGCTATCTTTAACGTCTTGATAAGCCAAAAAAGTCTGTACTTTCGGGATAAGGAATTTCTTCAAGGCGGTTAAAGTGCTGCACATCTCTGACAGCCTAAGGTTGAGCTCAGGTTACTAGATTTGGGTTCATTTCAATTGTAAACCCTGATATTTTGTGTTTATAAACAATGACTAAAATTACAAACAGGAACGCATGAATGACTAAACTAGGGCTGGGCAATATGAACTCACATATATAACCCTTAGATTTTCCAAAATTGGACAATGACAACAGAACCGTATCAGAGATAACGGAACCGCTATTTTTCTCTTTCCGATTTGGTTTGACTTCACCACTCTTCAATTCCATTGTGCACTTGGTTGCAGTAAGTGCATTTATGTTTGCTGTATTTAATAAAGGCATCTTAGTATTCCACATTTAAGCTCTACTCTGCCTGAGTACTTGTAAGAATTACGCAAAATCTGTTTTGGCAACACCAAAACAATCACAAAGTAGTTGCCATGCCATGACAGATTGAGTTTATAAAGCAAATTAACTAGTGAGAACAGAGTTAATATAATAGATACAATCGACAGAAATATCTTAGATCAGTAGGTCTTAGTCCTGATCCTGGAATAATCCTGCCCCATAGATTTGACTGCTTTTCTGTTTCTGTTCAGGAAAGTCTTGTCAATTAGCCGATTAAATGTGATCTAATATCATCATGTAAATTTCAGTTCATACTGCCCTGCTCCACTTCCCACACTACTATATAATTAAATGTAAAGTCCATAAAAAAAATCCAGACACCTTAAACAGTCCCCCACTTCCACCGCTGCCATCTGAACCCCCGGACCCCAGGGAGTCCCTGCGTGAGCCGCCAGGGGGCATCCTGTATGCAGCGTCAGACGCGAGATGAGGACTGTGTCCTGCTGTAAAGGTCATGGCGGTCTCTCCACGGCCTTCACTCCCGCTGTCAGACAGACTCCTCTGAGGGCTCGGCTTCCTGACCCTCAGCCCCGCAGGACCAGATCCCGACCCCACCTCCCCAAACAGCGTTCGGCCAATCGCACCGGGAGAAGGGGGCTTGATGGCGGCTGTGAGGCGGTTCAGAATAGGTGAACTCCCGATTCCGTCCAGGCGGTCCCGACCACCAGAAGGAAGGAACCAGTCGGCACAGGACAGGCATGGGGTGGGAGGAGTGCAGAGACGTTCTTCTATGGATGAGTCGAGGCTCTCTAGCTGGAGAAGAGTGGCTTTGACTTGGTCTACATAGATACAGTCAGGACCAGGGGTTCCAACAGCTGGGGATGCACAACCACCGGCTTCCAGTAACACACACTGCATAAAGTGCCTCTGGAAGACACAAGATACAGTAATACTGATGAGGTATTCTAATTTAAAGGTTATTTTGTGAGTTTTGAAAAGCAGAATGTGAGAACTGACACAAGCAGCAAGAGGTTGAATGATTTGACTGCTTCAGCAAGTGAAACAGGACCATTTGAATTACGTACATGTGATTGAAAGACAAAACCATGGAATACAGGTGCCATGGGAGAATGTAGGAAAGTGTAGTTGTGTAATTTTGTGGCAGATTTGTTGAAATTGGGCAAACTACGCCTACATGCTATAACAAATCTCTTTTGGATTTTGATTGGTCATTGGCAGCTATATTGTTGAGCAAGCCAAAAGCCAATGTAGCCTGGTGTAAATATCCCAATTATTAGCTTTTTTTAGATTAAAATGTGTCTGTTGCAGCGCCCCATATGGATGAAAAGACACCCTTCCAAAGAATGTGGTAGTGATGCAGCAAATCAAATTTAGAGAAATTCGAACCTTTGCGTCACCACATATTGGCTGGTGATGTGCTAGATTTTTGCACTAATGTAGAGGCCAACTTGCCAAAACAAATGTAATACAATTTGGTTAAATGGTTGCTTTTTTAGGGGGCGCTATCATTGGTGAGACATGGCTGCCTTGGGACACAAATCTGTTATTCCATATCAACCGCGCAGGGCTACATGCGCGCCAAGGTTCATGTGAAATCTATAATGTTGCTGACTAATATTAAGTGATGAAAACTAGCTGACCATGCTTTACTGCATTTAACCTTTTTATAATAAGGACCGTTTTCTTTCATTGAGGTTGTGATTTTTTCTTACTTCCGGCTTACTTCCGATTCATAATCCAGTGGGAGGCGCTGAAAAATAAAGAGGATGGCCAGAGCCGTGGGCTGAACTGCTGGACTGAAGTGACAAAGCGAGGGAGAGAAACTGATGGAAAAGATGTGAGAGTAAAGAGTGATGGGACTAAGGCCCAAAGAGAGAGGATAAAACGAAAACAGTGTGAGTGAAAGTGTGAAAGAACATTGCTGCAAGGAGACAATAATACAACGACGCTGGGGGTCCCACAGTTCAGCTTGATAGGAATGTGTGTCACCAGCCAGTAATAAGACTAACAGCAGGGAGAGAGAGCTACAGAGGGGAGGATATTGGATAAAACAGCATGGCATTTCATCAGACACACACACACACACACACACACACACACACACGCTTAGGAGACCAATGCAGCTGGATAAAAAGCTAACGCATGTTTTGATGATTGTACAGAGAGTGTGAGCTCTGAAACTGCCAGCGTATGCAGAGGAAATCTGAAACAGTCAGAAACACTTTCTTCAAATTAAATTACTTCACTCAAATCTGTCCATTATATTTAAATGAAAACCCATTTACATCGACACACTGCCAAAAGTAAGTAAACTGAAACAAAACTGCACTAATTTTATTCACATGGAAGTAAACTCAACACATCAGTGTTTCATCATGAAAGTGTTTTTGCTGTGCAAAGGATACGGCACCAAAGCCTTATGATTAAATAAAATATAAGACAGGCCTGAGGTTTAGGACCATCCCACAGATTGCAGCCTGAACCAGATTTTGGTCGTGTACAGCTAAGCTGCACCTATAATAAAATAGATGTTACTATTTATGCACCACTGCATTTATGCGCCTCAGTGTGGCTGTACATAACCCACCACACTCTGACTCTGACACACTTACAGGAAAGCAGCACGCTGTTACAGCCACTCCTCTGTAAGACGATGACTGACAACTGACACTTTTAAATCAAGGGTCACAGGGCTAAAGACAACTGACACCGTGCAAGAGCCGGGCTGATAATGCTGATACTGCACTGAGAAAAGTGCTTTTTCCTTATTCAGTATTTACTGAAAAGTGCAGAAATCATTGTGTAACAAAGCTATGTCCGACTATTTAATCTTAATGTAATTTTAATTCACGTAATTAATGTAATCTTAGAAAACAAGAAAAAAATTACTACATTTTTTAAAGCGGTCCCATGTGGGGAAGCATCATTCAGTGTTTTCGGAAACGTTTTTATGTACATGGTCCATCACAGGTTTGGAGACATTAGGTTTTACATAAATTCTGTTCATTTTTGTTGTCAGTTTGAAAGATACAATATTACACCTCAAGTTTTGAACAAACTAACCCACTTAAAAGTTCTATCGTGAGACTAAAGCTGTAGTTCACAGATTTTATCCCCTTCATCACCACATAAACCATGTTTAACGCACCTTTGGACAAAAAGTGTTTCAGTATTTAGCACAGAAAACGGTTAAATTATTATTTACACAAAACCTGTACACTTCACTGAACTTACAGCTTGGTGATGAAGCTAAATACACCAAAACTGTTAGTAAAAGTATTACACTGTTATCTTTCCTAAAACCCCTGTGAAAATATTTCATCAGGGTATTTTCAAAGAGGATGTCCCTAAATGTTTGACTGGAAGAGTTTTCAGAATATTTGCCTGAATGTCTGATATGATGGCACACTCACCAGGCCCACGATCAGGAGGAAGTAGCGTGCGCGGGGCTCGCAGTAGCCCAGTCTGGGGCTGTGGGGGCTGGGCTGCGTGCGGCGCTGCGGGAACACCTCTCTCCACACCACCAGCTGACCCACACGCTGCTCCGCGGCCAGGGCCAGGAGGCAGTAGTGCTGGCAGTACAAACACACATCCAGCAGGTCCTCCTTCGGGAGGTGGTTCGCTATTAGATAACCCTGCAGGGAACAGGACGGTGTGGGTGAATGGACGGTGTCCGGCAATCTCTTAAATACTCCCCAACCAGCAGCAGGAGTTGCCCCTACGAACAGAAGGTTGTGGGTTTGAATCCCAGGACTGCCAGTGGTGCCACGGAGGTACTCTGCTCCCTGAGCCCTGTGTTCCTGGCTGCCCGTTGCTTCCCTCGGTGAATGGGTTAAATACAGAGAACAGTTTCACACTGTTCACACTGTGTGCTGTGGTGTGTTCACACGAAACAAAAACGACAGAAAATCTTTCAGTTCTAGTTCCCTTGAATGACAAGCGACTTCTCCAACACTAACCCTTCCAAATCGAATGTGACGGGGTAACATATTTCACACGATGCCTTGAATAAACCTGAATAACTTGAATCAGAAGATCACTGGGTCACAGCTTCCTGCCCTGGAGGAATTCTACAGAACCCGCTGCAGCTGCAAAGCCAAGAACATCTGCAGTGAACCAACCCACCCTGGACATAACCTTCTCACACTACTGCCGTCTGGCAAGCGTTACACAGCCCTGTGCTGCAGAACAGCCTTCACTCCAGAGCTGTCACACTGCAGAACAGCCCTCTCACCCTCTCAGAACAGCCCCACTGTAACTGGGCTGAGACTCACCCACACTACACACATCACGCTCTACACATGCGGATCATTTCATTATAATTGTACTGGCCCTCAGTCATTATACACTCACTCACGCTGACTGTGCGACAATGCTGCCATTATATTCCTCTCAGTACCACAACTATGATCTATGTGAACCATAATACTGTGCAAATACTGTTAATTATACTCATTATGTTTCTCCTCCCAAAGTGCAATAACTCTCATCCACTGTGTCTGCTCCTGTGTATAATGAACTAAAGTAACCCCTGAGTAATGACATTTATAATCCTATTTATTTATTCAAACCTTTCTCAAGTGCAATAATTTCCATGCAATATTCATCTCACCTCTGGTCTTGTATAACTGTTAAGTGTATAGTTTTGAATTCTATTGTACAGTTCCAACTTGTGTACAGGTTCATTTCTAAATACCAAGCAGTAGTGGTAGGAGAGGTGTCGTTTTTAACCAGGCCTCTACCTGTGCCACGACAATAAACATAAAGAAAGGGTGTTCGAGAAGTTGACAGAGTATTTGAGATACAATCATATGCAAAAGCTCGAAAATTCTTGGATACTTTGTTCTGTTGATTTTCTAAATGAAAAAAGTAAGTATTCTTCAACTTTAATACAAAAAAGGCATTTTCATTTTCTCCATTATGTTCTGCTTTTTTGTTGCTGTCCTGATTTTGCCCTGGTCTGTTTGTTTCTGTTCTGTGGACCTTTATTTTGACATGTCTGTTCTGGTTCTGTTCTGTTCTCACCTGTTTTCTGGTTACGTGCTGCCAGCTGCCCTGAGTTGTGTTGTGTATTTAAGCTTGTTCCTGTTTGTGTTCCTCATGTGTCCATCGCCTCATTTCGCCTAATTTTCCCTGTCGGTTATCTGGTTTCTAATTCTTGTTCCTGGCGGCCCTCGTGCCCTTTTCTGTTGTTCCTTTGTTTTTCGTTTAATTAAAGTATAGCATGGATCCTTTTTAGCCGCCCCTCCTGTGACATCAGTTCAGCAAGTTACCAGTCATTGAGCATTAAATGTGCAGAAGTGTGTTTTCTATAGAGGTTGTATACTTCATAACCACAACATAACAGATGTGCAAATTTGCCAGGGATGCACAAACTTTTGCATATAACTATAAACACTAAACGCAATTCCCTGTCTCAGCCCCAGCCTTTTGCTGTAAACGTACTGCCCTGCGCAAAACATGCAAGTCTAATAAAACACTCATAAATCTGAAGTACAGGATTTTTAGTCCTTATTAAATCCACAACAACAAACACTCTTTGCGACTATAAAATGCCTTTATATGATTAGAGCAGCTGCACTTCACGGCACAGCCCTCCTGTTGAGTGAAGTATGTTCCCATGGTTGTAAATCTGAAGCTAAAGGTTTTCAGTTCACAATTTCTCTATTATGCAAGTATAGTTTAATGGTTGGTAACCAGTTAGAAGATTAAACTGAGCACCCAGGTCAGAGGGTCACTGGCTATAGCCATAGGTCTTAGGACCAAAAGGGACAGAATGCTCTCCATCTTATGAAGATCTGACAGTTAGTAACTTGTTTTTGTTCACAATCCGAGAGGTTAGGAATACTCCTTTAAGGTAACAGAATCATCCTCCCGTCCTCATTCATAATTCAGCCCTTCACTTGTTCAGCAGATGGCTGGCATTTAGACAGGTGAAGTGCTGCTTAGTCTCATCCTTTCCAAAGTGGCTGAACGCAAGCAGTCTGGCGGCTAAAGTGGAAAACCAACCCACCTTGTAAAACAGACAGGAACCCAGAATGACATACAGTCGCCTCATGCCACAGGAGTCTTCTGACTAACGGCGATGAAAGAGGAAATAAGAGGAGAAGATGTTAACAATTAATCAAGCAGTTGGCTACAAAACTGGCTGTTTTATCACTCACCATGTCACCAAAATCTGAAGACTCAAAGTCTGACAGCACAGTGTCCACCTCGACCTGAAAAGCCACAGAGAGCAGAGAGGCCATCAGCTACAGAAAAACTGGACATCACACATAAAAGGGAAAATATGAGGATTGTACAGCGATAGCAAATCATGACTGTCCAACGAAAGTTATGCACTTCTCATGTGATGTTTATTTTGGTGTGTAATCTGTGTGTTAATTGACCAAAGTTACTTATAATACACTTTTTTCTAAGAGAAGTACAATGTTTTTTTTCTTTCACCTGAAAAGTTAAAATTTTGGAGTTACTTATTTTAGAACAAAAGCCAAATGTAGGCACATTATAGGAGAACGTGTAAACAACAACAATCAGTATAACTACATAAGCTACATACTACAGTGACTACATAAACTGCACAGTAATACGTAGTTTGGTGGATGCCACTCTGTCATTTATTTTATTAATGTTTTAAACTGATTTTACTTCTGATTTCTTGTATGTTTATTGTATTAAACCGTTGTGCTTCCACATTGGTTGGTGCATTTTGGGAATTTTAGAACTTGTTCATAATCTAAGTGTAGATTGTTTTTAGCCTGTAATCCTCAAAAAAACACTGCAACTCCCAAACGTATCTACTAATAGTCTTATCCATCTGCCGCAGAAGGCAGAGGATTTTTAATGGACTGTAGACGGCTCATTTAAATCCGCTTATTCGAACTTGGTGTTAGATTCCATCAACAAACAGAGGGAACCTCAAACTATGTAGAACATAACATAGCAGAAGAGGATCAGTGCACCCATAACTAGTGCTGGGAATTGTGGGCACACTGTGTTAGTCTTGGGTAATGGGCGTGCCTTGATGTCTGGTGGCAAAGTGAGCCAGCGCACAGCTGGTAATCCATCAAGAAAGAGCGTCCCAGAGACATCTGGAGGGGCGGGGCCAGAGCCGTCACTCAAACGAGACGGCTGGATGAGCTGCTGGAAGAACAGGCAGAAGAAATGGTCCAAACGAGGAGTGTTCTCCACCTCGCAGAACGCACTACCGAGACAGAGAGAGGGAATAAATCAATACACAGGAGAAACCACACAAGTGCACAAAACTTCTCTCTCACACACAGGCTTTGAGAATCAAGGCCAAGCTCAACAAAGCAGCTACATTCAGTTCTCAGGCAAAATTAAGGTAAAAAAAAAAAGCCTTACGCCGATCATTCACACAGTTGTAGTGACTAACACACTGTAGGGGCAAATGTAACTAATAAATAATAGAGCGTTCTGCACTGTGCAGTGTTTCATTGGAAAATAGTGGTTGGAAACGATACAACAAAAAGATCTACCTGAGAGAGGAGAAAACATACATCTGGATCACACCCTTTCAGTCTAAAACCCCACACCCTCAGACACAGCCTGTGTTAATTCAGAGTGAATGTGCCTCACAACCATCAGAGGCTCAATGATATGAAGAGTTTTCCCAAAGTCTGTACTACAACCATGGCTCTCCTGGAGCTCCTGTTGCAGTCGGGTTGCAAATGTAGCCCATGTTCTGGTTTAAAGGGCCACAATACAGCTTTAATACGAGGTCTGGGGAGCTCTGAAGTAGGACAGGATTTGTGTGCAACTAGCAAGAGTCAAAAAGAGACTTAAACATACACCTTGTGTGTGCCTGACTGCTTCACTGACTTATATACTAATACAGCCATAGGCAAAACAGAGCAGAACTGTGCTTAGATTTAGCAAATCAGTATTAAGGGTAAACAAATAAATCACAAGTGCCACGAGAAAGTAAAAAAATAATCACCATGTATAACAATCAGTGTCTTGCTGATGCAGTTAAAGTGTCTCTTTTGAAGAACTGTAACAGTGGAGGCTGATCAAAATAGCTGAACAGGTCACAAACTAAATTTTACTGGTGAGGGAAACACAGTGCTGCCCGTTTTCATAGATAACTGTTAGGGAGAACTCTTACTTTAGCACACTGCAGTGTTAGGAAGACAGAAGCACTAGGTTTGAGTGGGAAGATCTGAGGAAAGATTATGGAAACACCACACACCTGTCTAGAGAGCCATACATGACCCTGAGCGTGCGCACCACTCCCTCAATTACAGTCTGTAGATGCAGCAATGGCACCCTGTGGGACAGGCAGAGATATAGATCACTCACACACACAAAAAGGACCCATAAGGGTTCTCTGAGCAGTGCTATAAAAGAATCATTTTTGTTTCTCTAAAGAACCACAGTTAAAAAGAGATTTGGGAGTGTGAATAAACGAATATAAAGGACTATAACCAAGGGCAGTTACCGAGGGTAGCTTTAAAACAACCTTTAAAATGGCTCTTATCACTTCTCTAAAGAATTATCATAAATGAAAGGTATTTATTTCAATTGTAGTTTTTCTATAGCACTCCATAAAGAACCCGTTCTGACAGCTTTATTTTCAACAGTGTAAAGTCAAGGTATAGACAGAGAGTTAAATACAGCGTACAATATACAGAGAGCAGAGTTTCTCCGGCTGCTCCACTCCAGCACACCTGATTCAGCTCATTATCATGTACAGGGAGGCCACAGGGCCGGGTGATGAAACGGGTTTGGTGTTTAATTATAAATCAGTTTTTTTCTGGCTGGATTCAAAACCTGTGTGCTTTGTAACAGTAGTTGGTCTGTGATGAGCAGCGTCCCATGACTACCTGTCAGCAGGAAGGCCAATCACCAGCAGGCTGGCTTCCTCTTTCCAGTAACCAACATGCACCAGCTGCTTCCTGAGCAACAGAGAGGAGCTGCACACAGAGGAGAGCAAAACAGGGAGAGGTGAGAATACAAACACACAATACAAACAAAAGTCTTAGACTCCTGTCCAAACTGCTCAAAGCCATTCATCTGATCAGCAAATACACAGGATTATAATAAACACAAACAAACAAGAAAGCCTTAAATAATAATATGCTGTTCTGTGAGCTGGTTAGAAGAGCACAGGTTCAGTTTCAGATTTCACCTCCAGCCTTTGTCTGGATGTGTGAGACTCCATCAGCAGCTCCTGATTTAATCTAATGTAGGGTCAACCGACCTGAAGGAGTTTTTTGAGGTATTTGATTGGAACTGCAACATAAACCTGGGCTTGCATAAGGAGAGGTCTGGGAATAATTAAGCCAACACACAGACATACATAAAATTTACACTATCAATATTATTTTATACATTTTAACATTCGCTTTTTTAAAACATGAATGTCTCACCTAATAAGGTTTTAAATATCATTATAAGACTTTTGCATGATTTTGTACATTCATAAAAACCTCCACCAGCAAAATCTAGATCAGTCCTGAAGCAACAATCCCACACTGGACTGCCGAAAATGAATTGGTGGTAACACCCAGCGTGGAATGCATTCACATGGAGAGTCTTGGCCCTTCAGTAAAAAGAGCCAATAGGATTTCTGGAGGAGCCACAAGTGGAGAAAGCCAGTCCTTGTTGTGGAGATATGTGCATGTGTAGTAGCCAGATCAGTCTGGTACTTATTTGACCCAAGTAAAACCAACAGTAAATGCAATTTGTGTCAGAATTTCATGAATTATCCATTCAAATATCTTTGATTAATTAATGAGGCTTTTAGTCTGTGTAATGTGCAGCTGTTGTGTGTGGCACTATATGAAAGTGACCATTCTGTTATACATGAACAAACCACAGCACACAGTGTGAACAGTGTGAAATTCTTCCTCTGCACTTAACCCATTCACCAAGTGAAGCAGTGTGTGGGGTACCTTACTCAAGTGTACCACAGAGGTACACAGCAGTCGCAGGGCGAACGCACGGGCGTCACCGCCATTCAGTCTCTCACATTTCATAATTATTCGTTTGGACCCCCCCACATTTGACATAAATAATTAATGTACCCTGCGCTGTTGAATCATGAATCTTTCACGAAATAATCCACGCCACTTACTCGATAGAAGAATACACACACCACTGGAAATCCGAGCAGCCTGTCTATGCACTGACGATTCACTTGCATGCGGTCAGTGGGAGGGAAACCTGGAGCGTGTTTCCCGCGGTGTATTCTTCTATCGATTAAGTGGAATGTATTCTTCAAGATTCAACAGGGGTTTCCGAACACCCCCACCCCCTAAAAGGACAAGACTCTGCACGCACACGGCAAACCCGCCCCCATGCAAACCCCGCCCCACCCCAAACCCCGCCTCCACGCGTAGACCGATGAGCCCCCTTACATTAAAAATGCTTATGACGCCCCCGGCGACCGCCCTGTTCACTCTGCTACCAGCTGTGCCAGTAACGACAGAGTCATGACTTTTCATCTAAGGCCCCCAGAATACAAATCTGACTTGATAAAAGACAAAAAATCTCAATGATGTCACCTGACAATCTGTCCTCCAGTAACGTTCTCCAGCATGTCACACAGAGTGAGGAAGATGCCTCTCACTCCTTTCAGCTGCGCCGCAGTCTCAGACAGCGGGTACTGGTACAGGATCTCCTGCTGCAGAGGAAGAGTGGAACACAGAAGAGAAACAGACAGATTACTTAAATGCAATCACTGCTTACAAAAATCCTATTCTGTGTCTTGAGGCACCAAAGGGGAATTGCCGCAGGGGAGATTGTATTGTGGGGCTAGAGGCCTGTGCCTGGTTGCATAAAACATATTTTCCCCTTTTAAGTTTTCTGTCGCCCAAGAGAGCGGCTTAAAGGTGCTGCATGAATTCCCTCTGATGTTTCTCCCAACAAAAATGCTGAGAGGTTTACAACTGAATTGCTCTAGTAACAGTCACTGTGCCCATAAAAGTGTTCTTTTATAACACAAATTACACACTCAACTAATTACTAAACCTAACTAGAGTAAAGCTACAGTATTCAAACTGTATAACACAACTGGATGTGTGTTGGAGAAATGTTATCGTTATTAAAGTTTCTTTCATATTAAATCATTATTCTTATTAAAGTGTCTTTCATATTAAATCATTATTCTTATTAAAGTGTCTTTCATATTAAATCATTATTCTTATTAGGGTTTATATATTAGTGAGTTCAAACTCACATGTAATCATTAAGAAACCTTTGAGTTTATAATCCTGTAACATGAGTTAATCTCTGCTGTGGTTTAGTTTGTATATCTATGTCTGTGAGTGCTGTCTTCTCTGTATCTCTGATAGAAGGACGGAGAGATCCAGCTGGAAGTGTTCGGGAACAGAGAAGATACAAAGTCTTTTGGTATGGACTAACCTAACGACAACGATGTTACGCGCACACACACACACACACACACACACACACACACACACACACACAGATATATATGTATGTATGTTTCTTTCAGAATGCACCATTCTTACAACAATATCCTGTATATAAATAAAACAGTAGATTACTGCAGTGTTTCTCTGTTCTGCTACATAAAAAAAACTGTTCAAGTCCTTGAACAGCTCCGGGAGCACAATAGGCCTTAAATGAGCTGTACTTTAGTAGTAGAACAGTGCAGAAAAAACACAAATACAGTAATCAACTGTATTTAGAAATTTAGAATTGTACTTTATAGCAGATTATGGTAAATAAACTGTAATTTGCTGCCAGCAAATGACTGTAATTTCCACGAAAACCCCCAAACCAATCGTGGGCAAAAAAATTAAACGCAAGAAAAATGCAGAATATGGGTTCTTTAATGCCCAAACCCAAACAGCTTAGCGAGGCGCCCCAGGCTTCATCAATAGCCTTTGTTCGAAACGGCCACAGCGGACAACGTAAAGCCCCAGTCGGGAATTGCTGAAACAGCGCCGCAGCCACTCAAGGGCAAGCTCTTAATTTACAAACAGAAGCCATGGCAAACACACACTACATGATTTAGTGGTGACTCTGCTGTTGGAAGAAAGTCTTTGTTGTGGGAACAATTTTTAAATCGTTAAACCATTGTCATTAGAGCACTGGAATGTAGTAAAACTGAGGGATATTTTTCCCACAGAAGGGTAGATATGTCCTATAAAGGCAAGCCCTGCTCTTATTTAAAATGGAAATAAGCAAGAATGAATGGAATGAATAGGGAATGCAATAATACTCATGTATTCAGAGAAAAAGAAAGGGTGGGGACTCTCCTTTACCGAGCGGTGATTCACATGCGGGACACGCACATTTCAACCAGACAGCATTCAGGAGACCTGAAGGAGTAGTAGGGCCGTGTGTGTGTGTGTGTGTGTGTGTGTGTGTGTGTGTGTGTGTGTGTGTGTGTGTGTGTGTGTGTGTGTGTGTGTGTGAGAAACTGAAACAGGAATGTACAAGTGGGGACGAATCACAAAAGCACTGGCGTGGAATGGTTGTAATTCACAAAGATGCTGATTTAAAACTAAATTGCAGGCATCTCTTATATTTTTCCAGAGCTGTATACACACACACACACACACACACACACACACACACACACACATATATATATATATATAATTTTTTAAAATCTAGATTAATCTCATTGTAATCTTGGAATTAATCTAGATTAATTTAGGTTAAAATGGCTCATTTGAATTCTGCCGAAGGTCTAACCGCCCCCCCTCCCCGCCCCAATGATCCCAATGCCTGTTTTTATAGTGTAAACCATAAATATGCCTCCAAATGTTCTTCCAGATCACTTTGCTTTCATTTTGAACTCAGTTTAATACATTACCCTTAAAGAAAATGTAAATATTAACCTGAGGTTTAAATACAGAAAAGTCACGAACGAGAGAGAAAGAGAGAGAGAGAGAGAGACAGAAAGAGATGATCCACACGCTCCGGAAAAGTCACGGACGAGAAAGAGAGTAAGAGAGAGCGAGAGAGAGAGAAACAGAGAGAGTGCAACAAAGAGGACGGGACAGGTTTAAAACGGGCGCGATCCAGAAAAGTCATGAACGAGAGAGAGAGAGAGAGAGAGAGAGAGAGAGAGACAGACAGGCAAAGAGAGAGAGTGAATCCGCGCTAATATCATGGTGAAAGTCATCATAGCTTGTGTAGTACAGACCCAGCTCACATTAACGCAGCATGTTAACACTGATAATGGCCCAACACCAATATATATACATATATACACACACACACACACACACACACACACAGGGATTGACGTAAGTGGTACACAAAACTGCACCAGTTTTCATTACAGAGCAAATGCGTTCCTAATTTGCATATATATATGTATTTTAAATTTAAACA
>JBBPDB010146196.1:0-14759 GCA_037974465.1 Brachypetersius altus
CAGAAATTCAGAGAAGTTGTGTAATAAGGCTTTTTTGTTATACATATAAGAGTTCTTAGATTAGTAGTAAGGTTAGTGGTAGGTAGGGAACCTCGAGCTTACAGGGGCCCATGGCCACTGCTTGTGCATAGGGCCCAGAATTTGGTGCTACGCCCCTGCCCATTAGCACAACACTATTATCAGCCCAGGTCTGTCCCATTAGCACATTTTATCATCAGCCAAGGTTTTGCACGTTACTTGCTCATATTACTTTAAACATGAAAATGACCAAGACGCTGCCAGTGTTCTCAAAAAAAAGTAAGCATGGAACAGCAAACCCAGGTTTTGGCAACAGTGAAGCCAGTGAAGTAGAGGTACGAAATGTTAACATCAACAGCATCTGTCATCCTGATGGTTGGGTTAAAGAAAAGAAAACACCTTCAGGGGCTCACACACAGATGTTATTGATCGGGGATTTGATGGAACATGGATGTAAGGAGAAGTGAGAACTGTTTAAGGACTGTAACTATTAAAAAAAACAGCAACTCACATCTACCGTAGAAAGCATACCCGTGTCCTGCCCTCTTGATTCTACATTAAGCCACATGACCCAACAAATAATAAAGGCATGCTAGCAAGGCTCTCTCTTGTTTATCCACAAATTTTATCCCCCCTCTCAGGCCGGGCTGTGAGGTGCACTCTTTGGCCCGGGTCCATGGGTGAGTCAGCCCATACGGGAGCGGGTGCGGTCTGGAGGAGGGCACCCACCCACAGCCTCGCTGTGGGATCCCCGCACCACCTGTCCCTCCAGTCTGGTGCAGCTTGTGCCACCTGCCTGTGGGCACAGAGCATTACAGATCCCTACTCTGTCACTGTTCAGTACAGGGGTCTGGCATAAACAATACAATTTTAGACCATGGGGACACGATGAAAAAAAATCAATCAGGTGTAACACATCTTCTCCACTGCACACCAAGCGAACTGATCTGTGATCAGGTGGAATTGAGAATTGCAATGTAAGCGAAACCATCAACTATGGTGGGCAAGACACTGTGAAAAGATCTCAGGGCTTAGGTTGTAGACAGACACAAGTTAGGAGGTGGATACAAAAACACACCTTGTAGATTCTGAGGCTGGGGCGGGGTTAGGTGGCAGCATCCTGTTGAGTTAGTGTTTCTCTGCAGCAGGGACTGGAACATATCTCAGGATAGATGAAATATCTCTCGGGTAATTACAGAGAGATGGACCAGCTCTGAAAATGTTTGTTAAAGAACCCTCCCAATAAACTATGATGTCATTAAAGCAAAGGGTGGTTCCACGAAGTACTGACACTGATCCTTCATCCATGTCAGTGTCTGTTGCTATCTTTCACTTGAATGTTATGAGTTACGTAACTGCTGCGTGGAAAACGGTCCCCACTCAATAATTAGAATGAGAGAACTGCATCATTATACTGTTTCCCGCAAAATCCGAATTACTAGAAAAAAAAAATTTGAGAAACCACAGCAAATATCCTTCGCATTTTTTTGCAGCTGTTTTCGTGGCAATACAGTAGACACCTGAAATTCACAGGGGCTTACCTTCCAAAAGCACCTGTGATTGTGAAAAACCACGATTTTGATGTTATTACATTTTTATAGAGTAACTCCTAAATATGCCCCCAAATACAGTTTATTTTAAACTCAGCTTAATATTTTAAAAGAAAATTTAAAGGTATACCCGTAAGCATACTATACAGTTCACATTGAAGTGCTGTAGCCGTGCTAGAATGTAAAATACAGTCTGGTATAGACTGTGCTGTAATTCATGTTGTTCTGTTGTATTTCTTTGGTATAAATACAGTAATAAATTAATTTAAATTACAGTAATACAAATACCGGGCTTTAAGAAGAACAAAATGAAAAACACGGGAATGATGCAGGAATTCTGGACTGCACCTGCCAGAGATGCATCACAGGGCAGCAGCCAATCAACAGCAAGGAGAAATAAATAATTCTCGTAGATTGGCTACTTTCAAACCTCCTGCCTCTGAGTTCAGCATACCAAGGCACATTTTATTTGGGTTCTGTAGGGCAGTACCAAAAAATGTATAGTTATCTTTTATATGAAAATAAATATTAACGTACATTAATATTTATGTAACAAAAAAAATAACCAATTAAAAAAATGAACGCAGATTAATTGCACCGCGTTACTTTGGGCCACAGGGGCTCTGGCAGAATGAAGACAAGAATGCCTTGCTTGGCTCAGTTTACAGTTAAAAAACGTACAGATGGAATGGCTGAAAGGACCGTTGTGTGGAATTCATGAAATATGGAATTTTTCTATCATCAGAGAAAATCAGGTCTTAAATATCACCTCAACACAAAGTATTTAGGAGAGAACCTGGCTGTCCGAGCCAGAACAGCCCGATCCCTGGCTTGAGATGCCTGGTGCGACTTTAAAGATGAAATGTAGACGATAAAAACAGGCATTTATAGGCATTTTCACAATTTGCGGGTGATCTTGAAATGTAACACCCACAAATTTCGGAGGTCAACTGCATTATCATGTTGATGTGTGCAAAGTGTACCCTGTATGATATATGGAAGGTCATGTCCACTGGGGAAGTCGTATCTAGTCATGCAACACCACCAACAGCAAGACTGCAATACGCTACACCCAAGCAAATATTAGCTACACCCAAGTCATTTCAAACCAGCGTCTCCTCATCTGGTTTCCTGAATAAAACAGTGCTTCTTGTACAACAATGTGTAGCACTAGTGTATTTGAAGATCAGAATCTGTAAAACAGAGCTATTTTAAACACTAAATAACTTATACCCATACAAGTACTGCTAATATTTGAGAGAGAATTGCTCAGCTTCGGGGTGTAAAAGTTCTCAGTAAGCTACCAAATCAGCTCCTGCAGCGCTAAAGAAACAGAGCAGTAAGCAGATGGAAGATAGAGCTGTTAATGACAGAAGACCACCAGCTGGCAGCTTTATTCCTGCTTCATCAGAGCAGCTGCAGGCTCTCGGATCCTGGCATTCAGCAGAACAGAAAAGGCATTTTAGCAAACATCTGTCACACAAAAAAATCTTTCCTAAAGTGGTGTTTAGGAATACAGCCTCAAGAGTTCTCATGGTCCTAAAAGGTCTGATGTCGGTGATGTAGGACCTGCAGGTGAGTTATTCTTGGGTTGTGTTTGTTCTGGCCCCGAATCCAAAACCAGGGCAGGAAAACGTGTTCCTCCCTCTCCGAGTAGCGAGTACAGACCACGCAGCATGGCAGCTTCGGCACAGCCAGGTTTGGACTGCTGTGGAGTCGAATGGTGTGTGAAAGTATCAGATATGGCCTGTAAAAAGAAAGAAATATATATATATAATGTATAAAAATTCAATAAATATACAAGAGATGAGAAAAATGTAATAAATCAGCACTTTTTAATTGCAGATATTTACAACATTAATTTTTGTAACATTTCACTGTTTCCCTATATGAAAGGAATGAATATCATAAGATGTTACTATCTGCTGTGACTTAAATACAGAACTGTACTATTTTCTTACATACCGATACTAAGGATGGTGCTCAATACTATATAATACTAAAAAACAAACACAGGAACTTTTTAATAAATAACTGAAAGTGAGCTCATGGGACCGTTGCACGGGTTCTCTGTGGAGGAGAGCTTCGCTACCGGCCTCATTCTATAGGTCCCGGGGAGCTGAGGGTCCCTGTAAAATTTCGCCGCATTTCCCCAGCTGAGCTATGGGGCAAAATGCTCCGTTTTAGCCGGCTCAGAACTTGGCATTTACTCTGGATCCCTGTGGGCTAGGGAGGCAAATGAGGGCTCATTGGAAAGGGCTCACAGAGATCTACCATGTCAAATAGCCACAGTGTGACGCGGCTAGGAAAGTCTGTGCTCACGGGACCGATAAACCAGTTCTGCGGGGAGGGGGCTTCGCCACCGGTCACGCTGCTAGGTTGTTCTCTGGCCGAGCGTGTCAATATTTGTTTCCTCCGTAGAGAGCCATGGGGAGAGTCTCGGGCCTCCCAAGCCCCAGAGCTCCCCCAAAGTTCCTCCTGGCTCTCTACGGCGATTTCCATGAAGCGTCAGATGTATCCATACCAGTGCTAATTGATATCAAACTTGATCCGAAATTTTAGTATCGATTAGTATTTGAGAATTGATTTTTTTGACAACATTAATCTCCAACGTCCAGGTTTTAAGTCTTAATCCTGTTCCTGGTGTACCCAAACCACAGTAAATCTCCACAATCCACAATCGGCTGTGATGCATCAGGGGACACTTGAAATTGTGCAGTGCTGTAGTTTACTGGAGCACAATTACCACTCCTTGCTTTAAACCAACAAAGAGGTTATTTTTATAGTATACTTTTATAGTACAGTCAAGGCTGGGACCTGGAGGTACAAAGCATTATCCTGTAAATGCTCTGACTCAGTCCTTTTAAATTTTAGTAGCTGTCTTTCTTAATGTATCTTTAACATAGTATATTAATACACCATGTGTAACATACATATATACATAATCTGCATTAAAACGGATATTGCTTTTTAGACGTATATACATTGCCAAAAGTCAGGTGTAAATATCTTAAGTAAAAAGTTTGTAACATAAATGATCTTGCTATCAAACAATCAAAAAAATAGGTTCCTGCTTTACCATGTACTTTTAATTCATACTGAATTCACAATCATTTGTGTAAGAGACAATAACATTATTATAAGTACGTGTAACGAGTCATATATCTTATATGTAGTTGTGTTAAAATGGATTGGTGGAGGGAACGCCATACAGAAAAGGGAAGCTGCATAAAACAGCAACCAAAATCAGTTCATTGCCCCGTGTGAATAGTGAGAATGTGTCTTATGGTTGAGTGGACATCACAATGTTGGGTGTATCAGACACAAGCTCTGACCTGGTGGAGCCGGATCTCGAGCTGTAGTTGCTGTACCCGGAGCCTCAGGAGGTTGATCTCTTCCAGCTCTGCCTCAGTCCTGTACAGCAGCATGGGGGGCAGACAGGCCTGCCTTGAGTCCCCCCAGTCCCCGCTCCTCCGGAGAGGGCACAGTGGTCCCTCCACCCTCCTCTCCCACTCTAAACGAAACACAAGACCAACAGAAAATGTATCTTGGTGGTGCTGAGTCTGGGATATAATAATATTATATTGTGAAGGGTCAGGCGAAATGGGAAAATATATTTTCCTCAATAACTGGCTTAAAAGTGCATTACTGAATGTCATGTTACTATTTTGAGCATCTTTTCTTTTATTAGAAACATTAGAAACGGCTGAATATCTCTTAAAAATCATAAACTTACATCCAAACGTGTTATTCAGCAAGTTCTTCCTAAAGAGAATCTGCCTTTTTCTAATCTGGCCCAGGTTACCAGCAGGGTGCCAGTAAAACCCAGTGGTTGTCCCGAATAGGAAGTAAATAAAGCTTCTGACAAATTCTGACCTAAATAAAATGACTCTGTACACTGTTATGGAAACATCCAAACTAAACACAGGTCTCTCTTTCTCTTTGACCCACTGATCATCACATCTCATGATATTTACCTTTTTTAAGACGGTCAGCATGCTCAACAATTTTCACCATCATTTTTTCGAGTCCCTCCAACATTAGAATAGATTCGTAATCCCTCTCCGCTGAGGTTTCTGTACACACACAGGCAGGATAATCACACAAGGGGCCGATAGAACATGGTTTCTCTGGAATTAAAGGCTGCCAGATCAAGGAATTCTTCCAATACACAGCCTGAAAGCTTTAACTGTATTTCAGACTATATTAAGCTCTTTGGTTGCAATACTCATTTCTCCTTCTCTCCTCCTACACACTCATACCCTCTCACCATCTCCTCTATTTCTCTACCTTCCTCTCTTTCTACCCCCCAATTTCTTCCTGGTACCTGGATCCTTGCCCGGTACGCGGGCTGATAAAGGCTGGCGGCTCCAGAGCTCTGCATGGTAACAGTGAGTCAGGTCCAGTCCCAGCTGAGTCAGGGCGTCCAGATCTGCCGCTCCGGCTGCTACCCGCCGAGAGGTCCACCCCTCCGGGAACTGGCACCGCCAGAGGTCAAGGAAGCAAGACTACACCATTTACAATACAAATGAACCATAATATTGCACAATAAAAGTGTACATTTTAATCTGCTGGCGGGTCTGGGCCATTTAATATGTAGAATATGAAAAATAAACGTCTTGATCAAATCTAATAATTTTATAATTTCAGGTAATACCCACATTATCAAGACAGAAATCAATAAAGAAAGAAATAAAGACAATATCTCCCACAAGAGGCAAAACACAGTCTAACAGTGAACAAAATTAGAAGAATACAGTTTAAAACATGTTAAGAATGTTCATATATCTTCATAAATGAATTAGTATATCTGTACATTTTTACCTTTAACTGTAGCTGAGTTTGGCAGTGGCAGTGATAATGAGTTAAGAAGGAGAAAGAGCACAGACTACAGCTCTTTCATTTAATCTGTGGCAGGCTTTCTACTGAGCCCCAGTAGAGCCCCAGTCCAGCAATACCCCTGGCTGGAGACCTGAGGACTGGGAGCTGCGTCCACTGTGCTCCTCACACAGTTCAACTAATCCGCAGCATCAGCATCTTTCACTGAGGACTTCCTTTACATAAATATTTTAAAAACAGAACATTATTGTGTTACTTCGAAAAGGATACAGTGCTGTTAAGTCTCTCTTTAAAGTGGGCTCGCTCAGGTACAGGCTTGGAGATTTGGGTCAGAACTTTATTCCACAAACTGATGATGAAGGACCATTTGAGAAAAAAGGACAGATTAAATGTTTAAATAAGATATTTTGCATCACAAATCCATGACTATTAGCAAAAGGAAGTGCCTCCCACATGCTGAGGTAGATTTATGACAGAGGTATGAGCTTTTTCCATATCAGAACATAAACACACTCACCGGTTCTTTTTGGCTCTTTGTGATTTCCACAACAGCAACAGAGGAAAGGGTGTCCTGCAGCACAGCATCAAACACTGATCAGAGCTTGTAAAGAAGGAGCTGCAGCTTTTTATAAGGGCTCAGAAAAGGTTCTTCTCACCACTGCTCTTTTAGAGGTGACACTGAACTTCTTGTTTTCATCTCCTTCTCCTCAGGAGGTGGAGGTTCTGTCATCTTTTCTTTAGATTGGGCAGCTGTCTGAAAAGACTTCTTCTGGTCATCCGCTGCTGAAATCTGTGCTTTAACAGGTTTAGCTGAGAGCAGTTTCCCTCTTTCAGAGGACCGAGACGGTTGTTTTCTCTTGACCAGAACAGGCTGTGAAAGGACAGGACTGCTTGCAGCTCGCCTGGCCCTCCCTCGCCCCTCAGTGCAGGAGGAAAAATGATGTGGTTTTCTTTTATCTGCATCTTTAATCGTGTCTTTAATGGGTACCTTATTGTGACCAGTACAGCTGACATCTAAAGGGTTTTTTACTTCCAAACCCACAGCAACGTCTCTGGGCACTGCAGACTGGCTGCGAACTTTTAAGGCCTTTTTCAAAACCTGCTCTAGCAGCTCCATTTCTTGCAGCTCCTTCAGAGGAACATCTGAGAACATGACACATGGAAAATATTAATCTGAAAAAATAAGGTAAAGAATGAATGGAACCTACGGGAGCGGTATTCTTTATCACAGAGATGCTTTCTGCCTCCTAGATTCCATTCATTCATTCCAGCATGTTGGTTTGGAAAGTCTCTTTAGGGTTTAATTCCTTACCGCCCGCTGCGTCCTGGTCTCTGGGTGGCTCCTCTGATTCTCTGCTATCCTTTACCCTCCTATAAGTAAAGTTAGTGTTTTAGAGTGAATTCGGAGTGTTTCTGATGTGTGTTTAGAGTGAGACCATTTTGTTTCTGAGGTGTGTTTAGAATGAATTCAGGGTGTTTGTGAGATGTGTTTAGAATGACAGTGTCATGAACTGAATTCACTCGGACAATGTCTGTGTTTAGAGTGAGTTGTTAAGAATTGTTAAGAATGTTAAGAGTACGTTTAGGGTGACTGAACTGAACTCACTCGGACTGTGTGATGATTTCTCTGCAGGTTCTGCTCCGCTCGGCCAGCCTGGTCTCCTCTGCTCGGCAGAGTTTTATCAATTCATCCAGAAATACAGACATGCTCGGAGTTGTATTATCTGTACAACACGACGCCGTAGCCATACATTTCAGAAATCCGTATGTCTCTGTGAGGTATTGTTGAGTCTAATGTGTCTAATTGTTAATTACACACAACCAAGTTGTTAATATTCTCTGATTTGTTTATAAAATATCTCGTTTCTCTCTCTTCTTCAGTCATGGACAGAAGCCCGCTCGTCTCGCAGAACCTCGCGAGAACAGGCGTCACCATGGCGACCGGGCTGGCAGTTTGGAGGAAGTGTTTTTAAATTATCAGGGAATAAAAATTTTATCTAAATATTTTAGTCCATCCGAGTGTCAGAATGAACCTTCAGCAGTGTTCCAGTGTATGTAACCGTGTCACGAGTCATTCATTTGGTAAGATGCCTTAATTTTTAATCAGTGATTATAGTACATTTACTATTTATTCACGGATTATAGTACATTATACTCTTTATATAGTGGTGGTGGCCTAGAGGTAGTATGCCAAGAGGTCATGGGTTCGAATCCCACCTTCAGCACACCACCACTGGATCCTATAGCAAGACCCTTAACCCCGAAGTTGCTCCAGGGAGACTGCCCCCTATAGTTAAGCAATGGAAGTCACTTTGGATAAAAGCGTCTGATAAATGCCGTAAATGTAAACACTTTATTGAGGAATTATAGTACATTATACATTTTATTCAAGGATTATTGTACATTAAACTGTTTATTTAGGGATTTATAGTACACTAAACTGTTTATTCAGGTATTAAAGTACATTATATACATTATTCAGGGATTATAGTGCATTAAACACTTTAGTCAGTGATTTATAGTACATTTCTTTTTTTACGCATCACTGCAACACCAGATTGGCATGTTTGGACAAGAACACTATGCTCACTCCCAGATGCCCATGCTGGCACTTATCGATGGATCGGATGTGGGGGATATTTTGGGTAAAATGTTTACACTGGGCCTGAAACACTGCATGGTGTTTCTGACCTACAGGGCAGTGCAGCTTCTCTTCCACTGTGGCGCTTTACCCTGTACCAGGCTCACCCACTGACATTTCCACACAAGATGGAGGAAATAAGGGATTTGGGCCACCACCAATGTTCTGTAATGCATATTATGGCTGTAGTGTTGTATATCTGGATGAATGAAAAGATTTGCACTTTTTGATCTCCACTATTGCTGGCGGTTCGTTTAGCCACAATGAGTTACTACTACGGCTGATTAAGATGTGTGCAGATAATGACATTCACAGTTTGTGACCTAACAGCCTTAATTAACACATAAGACCTGCTCTGTATTTGAACATGTATGGTTTTGACCTGCTCTTTCTACAGCCATCCCTGGAAGTGACGGTCAGTGTACCGGGGCCACTGCTCTCAGTCCCAGCTGTCTGAGTTCAACAATTTGCTCTCGGTCACGGTGGAGACGACATGCTCCGTCCCGGACGAGTGCAACTCTGGACCGCCTTGCAGCTATGTAGCCGGACTGAAGATCCCCCTCACAGCTGAGTGGTACATATGGAAAATTAAATGGGACTTTTTGCAAAACCATTCTTTGAAATCTACTTTCCTGCAGTGAGTTGGATAATTTTGACTATGTAACTGTTTACACAATGTCCTTTTTCAGAAAGAGCAGATATTATTGTTCTCCAATGGTGTATTAAAATCGGGAGAGAGCTTGTGCCCAGACCAAAAAATGGCCCATTGGCCCTCTGCTGGCCCCAGACGCCTAGATCATCCCATGGACCTGCATCGAATGCGAGCTCGCTAACTAGTGCAGAGGTGTGCCAGGACATTTAAAATCCATTAAGAGAAGAATGAACTGTGTCCCTGCAGAAGTAACCAGTCACTCTGTGTGTGACAGGACAGCGAGTTCCGGGCCGACGCAGAGAGTCACAGTAGCAGAGTGAGCTGGGACACTGAGCGCCGCTGCTTCATAGATTCAGGAAGAGCTGCAAGGTGCGAAAAGTCACTTCTTGCCAAAGTTCTTGTCCTGATATCCTGGATCAGATATGCTGGGTGAGCTCAAGGTTAGAGCTGCACTCAAAGGTTTACCATCTGTTCAGCTTTTCATTTCTTGCGTTTTAAAATGACCATTCTAGTGTCGACCCTCTCTGGTCCTTCTTTCAGTCTCATCCGCAGGATTGCAGAAAGCAGGCTGTGCCCACTGGAACTTATGAAATCTCCTCAAGCTGGAGCTGCCAAGGTACCTGTCAGCAAAGCAGGCAAAGAGCAAACGGTGAGAATATCCTCAAGTTTATTAGATGAAACTGTCCATCCGATTTTGTTGTGTCCATTTCATGTTTTTTTTGTTTGTTCAGTTTGATGGAGATACAGTTGCAAACGTTTGGACACCCCTAGTCAAATGACATCTCTTGTTTTTTCCTAGGTTAAATGGAGAGTAATTATGCATTAAATGTACAGAAGTGTAACGTCTCAGCAAACAACGTGTTTGTATTTTCATTAAGAAAATTAACAAAATGTTTATTCAACATCATTCTACTTTATGTCTGTGTTTGATATATGATGCACATATTTGAGATTTGGTATGTGAATACAGGAGAAGGTTTGATAAGAAGGTCTACAGACGTCTTATTGGGGGTTTGTTGTTTAAAGCAAGCAGAAGATGAGATCCAAGTTCCCTTTCATGGAGTAGCCTATGTGGATTTAACTCCATTGCTGTACACCGGTGTGAGGGGCATATGTGGAGCATACAGACTCCACCCATCCACCCAGCAACAAAGAACTAAAAACTTTCTCTGCCATTACAGATGCATCAGATCTTACTAGATTGACATTGATTGTTAATTCTAGGAATATGTTTGTAACTATTTTGGCTTTATTTCACATTGCTGAAATGGTGGAAGACCAAGCGGAAGTGTTTTGCGGGAGAGCATGAAGGCAGCGTTGGTCCAGCGCCCGTCTCGTCCCTCATCCCCAGTAGGCTCCATCAGGGCAACCATGGCTCGCAAAACACAGCCTTTTTTCCTTACCCAATACCACCACTGAACTTACACACCTTCAGAGTTTTTATGTGTAACATTAATTTTGATAAAATAGTGTTAATAAAAAAAACTTTTTGTGGTAATATTTTCACCCTGCACAATAAATTTATTTTTAAAATATGGTTTAGATAAAATATCTCAGATCTATCATAAAACAGTGTCTCAGGCATCAAGCCAATTTATGTAATCAGTTTTGTTAAGGAAGCTTTTACAGTCTTCTGATGTCTGGTTCTGTCGCTGCCACTGTGAAAATTGATTCTGATTTACAGACCATTTCACCTCAAACTAATCTGACTGTTTACAGCTCATATATTGAATTATGTTCAAACAAAGCAAAAACAAAAAAAATCCCATCTGACAACCATGCAGGCAGTGTAATCGCACAGTTTTCGTTGTATCTAAAAAGGCCCTGGAATTGTTTTTTAGAAGTGTTGTGTTAGAAAGACATTAGAACCTGAGGGGGTTAAAAGGACAGAATGCTTGGTTGCTCTGAAAAGCATACAATCAATACAATCATGACATTAGAAACATTGGTTTAATTATTGATTCCTTCATTTAGCTGTTTGGAGAAGCAGATGTCCGTTTATGCTTTTCTCACGTGGCTCTTGACTTAGTGTCTGATTTCCTGATGACTGGATCCGGATCTGTAGCAGAAAGCAACTAGCTGTAATAGTGGCAGAATGATGCCCCCCCCAAACCCCCTGCAGCACAGCAGCTGGAGGACCAGCACCACCAGCACTCCCTGCTGGCCACACATGATGCAGTTACTGCTCCATAAGCCTTATGAGCAAACTTGTTTAACATCTCACCCAACATCCATTCACAAAACGTTCAGTGGCGCCAGGGGACACAGTCTATTGGTAGCAGGTTGTGGACACTATAGGAACTGATATAATTAATATATGACTCTATAATATATCAGATATAACACTATAATATAACACCCCCACAGGGGTTATGTTCCAAGAGCCCTCGCTTATAGTGAAAAAATGCGCTGTTGTGTTTTAGTAAAAAAATTGTCTTAAAATGCCTATTTTTATAGTGTAAACCCTAAATATGTCCAAATATGGTCCCAAAACACTTTAATTTAAAACTCAATTTATGTCATGGACAGCCAGTGGCGGGTTAGAGCCACTGCCTTTTTGTTGATGTTTTGGGGTTGTTCAGTTCTGTTCATGTTCTGTTATGGTTCTGTTCTGTGTTCTGTGGGGGCCTCTTATGTTGATAGGTGTTCTGGGGTTTGGTTCTGTTAGGTTATCACATGTTCTGTGTTCAGCTGTTTCTGTTATCATGATCCCTTGGTTCCAGCTGTTTGTGTTCACGTCATGATTATGTTTGGTATTTATATGTCTGATTGTGTTTCTGTTCCCCATCTGTCCATCGACGTCCTCGATGCTCCTAGCGTTATCACGTCTGTTTTGGTTTTGGTTTTGGGCCCACATGCCTCCTGTTGCTTTCTTGTTTGAATAAATACACAAGTTGCAATGGATCCCTGGCTTCTGGAATTTCCCTGCCTGGTTCTAGGTAGCTGCGGGCTGGAGCCTAGCTGCTCCACCCGTGACAAATTAATACATTACCCTTAAGGAAAATGTAAAGGTAATGCGTACCTTTATTCGTATGTGCAGTTTATACTGAACTCCTGCAGTGCTAGAATGTAAATATTTTTATTATAATTTAGCACTAAAGAATTATATATTGCCATGAAAGAAGCAAAAAAATTGATATCTGCATTTCCAGGTGTTTTCAACAGCAATTATTAGTTCATTAGTTCTTAGAAAAAATGACTGAAACTGAAACACTTTAATTTCATTTTAAACTGAGCTTAATACATTGCTCTTAAAATATAAAGGTAAAGCTTTATTATTATTATTTTTATTAAACCAGTATATGAGCTGGACAGTGTATACTGAACTGCCGTCTTCCACAGTTAATTCATGCATGGGCATTTTCTTTGGTTAGCGCTGCCGGTTTCTTTGGTATAAGCAGGGTAAATACAACAATAGTTTAATTGAATTGTTTAGTAATAAAATTACAGAAAAATGTACAGGTAATCACCAATAATTTTTACAGTTCAAAAATGTACTGTTTGTCTTATTCAGTCTGCCTCTGCTCTGAGTACAGCGGTATTTAACCCTCTAAGGTCGGCAATCCCTCCTGAGGGATATGTCGACTGTTCCAAAACAATCATCTAAAGCTCTGCGAGTTTTTGTTCTAGAAACATTTAAGTAACACCACGGGAAACCTTGAACCTTCTAGTTTTCTAGCGTGTGTTTAATTATATATAAATGGCGCTTTGTAAAAATAAAATTCTGGGCAACAGCCAATTAGCACCAAGGAAAAATAAATAATGTTCTCGGGTTTATATATGGAAATATTAATATTTATGTAACAACATTATTAAAGTATATTTTTGTCTAATTTAGCACAAGTATACAAACATTTGTATATTGCCACGAAAAAAGCTGTGATATCTGGGCCCTCATCCGTCATGCCCCCTCTTCCTTGTGCAGGCTTTATGTTAGGGCATGGTGCTTAGCAACCCAGCATGAGGCTGAGGGGGCCTGGCGGACGTGGCCCGGACAACACAAAAGCAAAGAAATTGGGAGGATATCTCAGCACCATCGTCCTTGGATACTATGTCTTTCTTCACGGATACCATTTCACCGTCAGTTGATGAAAGTGACATGGCATCCGTGAAGGAAGACATAGTAAGGGAACAGGGAAGATCCTGCAAAGAAGACACAGGCTTTCTTTGTCAGAAGCTGTGAAAGAGGTAATTGTCAGTAGAAAATATGTAGTTTTGAATTGTATAATTTATAAAGTATCATACAAAAATTGAATTCTCACCAATGGATGTAATTCCAAACTTACCCTTTAGGTTTTAAAGACCTGAAGCAAGAGATCTATGGGAAGAAACCCACCAACATCCCAGAGCTGAAGGTTTAAACTCCTCCACCGGAAATGTTTATTGCAATTATTGCAACATAAGGGGGTCACAGATGATCTTAAAAACATCCACTTTCTAAAAACATTATTTTGGGTTAAGGCCAGGACTTGGACTGAGTCATTCCAAAACATTAACTTCTTCTTTGGTGGAAGCTCTGTGGTTGCTTTGCTGCAGGACCCATTTTTTTCTGGGTCTGCTAATCACGTTTGTGAGGGTCTCTACAGTGGTTAACTGCTAGATTAGCCTAAAATCAGAGTTCCGATTAATCACAGCTTCCCTTTACCAAAATGCAAACAGAAAAAACAACCCCCATCCTGTTAGCTATTGTCTGAGTATTAGTAATAACAAGTCAGGGGAGAAAATGGCCTGAAAATAAACCATGAAAGGGGTTATAAGATCTTTGGCGCTGCTCACCTCAGAAAGTGCTGTCTCAGCAGATGCAGGGGGGCGTGTTGTGGTGTACATCACCAGTCAGACCAGTGCTGTACCTAATCGAGGCTACTGTAGTGTGGAGGAGGCTGTTTACAGTGGTTGCAGCAGTGTGACACTGGTTTAGTGATGCAGTACGTGTGCAGCCCTTTAGTGTATTTGCGAACTAACATGAGGACAGATTCCGAGTATGTCATGGCTGATGGCCGTGTGAGGCCACTGTTTTTGTTCTCCTTTTTTCCCTGCCCTGTTCCGTTCTGTTTCTTGT
>JBBPDB010146213.1:0-14756 GCA_037974465.1 Brachypetersius altus
AAGTTTGCCCCCTCGCATATACTAATGTGCCACAAACAGGAAGTTAATATCACCAACCATTCCCATTTTATTAAGGTTTATCCATATAAATGGCCCACCCTGTACATCAAATGTACACACATCTTGTCTTTTGACATCATAGTTATGAATATGAACAAAACGTATGTATTCATACTACAAGCAGCGCTACAAGAAGGTTTGAGTCTTTGGTGTTTTTCAGAAGTCTGCCATTTTTGCCATTTTTGTCATTTATGTTTGCTCTTGCTTTCGAGTGTGGATAACAGAATAAACTGACTTGACTTGACTTGCTCATGCAGAAACATCAAAGACGGCCTGAAATGTCCCTGTTTCAGCAACCTACTGCCTCTGCTCCTTCCCTAAACGCTGAGCTGGCTCGAGGAGAAAACTCACATAAAAAGCTTGCACATCCCATTTCGACCCTTAGTGCCTTGTACACTGCACTGTGAAGAAACCCTTACAAAGAAAACATAAATTATTTAAAATTAAATGCATGAATTATGAGATACTGTGATGACTTTAATAATGGGTAGTAGCAAGAGGCTTATTTATTATTCAACAAACATTCTAATAAAAAGACAGATTTCATTTTAGGTTGAAAGCAGGGCTTGCTGCTGTTTAACTGAAAGAGATCATGACCCATATATAGTGATTATAGAGAGATTTTCCTTATGCAAAGTTGACCTAATCTCTGTCTAAGTGTTTTTTTCTAAATGTGTATTAATAACTTCTGCACTTCATAAATACTACATCAAACCTAATGATGCCTAATCTTGATCTTTTGCTAATTGGGAAGGTCTAAACATTGCTGAGGATCTAAATTATAATAATATATTCCACTGAATTTGCATCAATACACATACAGCCAGCTTGGGCCCCCTGGTCAACTAATCATGTTTTGTTGATTCAGGAAATAAGTAGCCTAATATACAGAGAACACACTTTTACTTCACAATTACTGTTTATTTGCTAAATTAAACATACAGGGAAGAAAATAAAACTAGGACTGAGTGGTATATGCGCATTTTGTATTTTGTTTTATTTCTTTCTAAATGAGTTACAAACTAAAATGGCAGAAAATATCATATTTCATAAAAATGTCAGAATTTTTTTTTAAATAACAAAACTACCTGCAAAACTAACTGCATCTATTAGTGAACAAAAAGGGATCCCGTATAGTTACACATGAACAAAAGACAGTACACAGGATGAAAGTGTCTCTCTGCATATAACCCATTCACCAAGTGAAGCAGCTGGCAACACATTGCCCAGGGAGCAGTGTGTGGGGACGGTAGCTTGCTCAAGTGTTGCTCAGTGGTGCCACTGACGGTTCTGAGGTTCGAACCAACAAGCTTCCAATTGCAGGGGAAGGTTCGAGATATCAGAATTGAACACTTATCCTTTATTTCACAACTCACAAAAGGTCCTGCAGAAGCTGCAGCATGGATCACGTGTACCCCAGCAAAACTGGGCTGTCCGCAGAGATGCCTGAATATCGGCAGACTAAACTCAGATATCGGCCTCTAGTATGTAGTAATAAATAATTTGAACTGGGCCTTAAAAGAAATGTTCTTGAAGAAAGTCATACGGTATTACACATGAGCAGAGTTCGGTAAAGGCACCAAGAATGTGTTCTGTTGTGTTAGCAAGTTTGGCAAAATGACCAGCTGCGAAAGTAACGAGAGCTAAATTATTCACTCCCCAATGAGCACATCATTATTTATGTATAAAAAAGCCAGCAGGCAATGAAAAGGCACATCAGTAGAAAAAACTCCTGTAGTACATTCTTGCAGTCCAGCATTAAATTACACGAATAAAATCTTATTAATGTTTTGAGGAAACGTCTTGTGTACTAGTTTATTTTACACCCTGTCTTATATATATCACTTATATATATATATATATATAACTTTAATTGAATTCATCATTTCAGCAATGTTCCAACATTTTCAGTCTAATCTCAGTATGCTGGAGTAGGAGCAGATGGAGATTAAAGAATCTGTTTCTCATTACAGAATTGTTGCAGACTTTAACATTTCTGTGTGAAGTTTAGATAGAGTACCTCATTAGTGGCAATGTATTAACTGTTGAGGAAGTGAAACCTGTCGAATCTAAAAATGTTTCCTAGTTATGTATCAACTTCACTCCATCCTCTGCTTGTGACTGTCTGAATAATTTTGCATGTTGTCATGCATGGTTCTTTTTAAATGACCCAATCTCAGCTCTGTTAATGAATGACCTCAGTGCTTTGAGACTTCACAATGTAAGGACTGAGTTCTCTTTTGGGTCCTAATTTAACACTGATGAGATCTCACATCACTTTGTTTCTTTACGCCACAAATCCTTTTGAACACAAAACCCCCTCATATGTTCCCTCACTGTGATGTTCATGATGCAGATTTGATGGGCTGAGCTACGTTCAAGGAGAAAAATAGACAGTGCTAAGCTATTAAAAAAAACATCAAATAGTTGCCAGTCATCTTCTATAAGAATTATTTTAAACATTATTGTTGAACATTGCATGTGATTCCATTATTATAGTGGGTTTAACTCTGCATCACAACCTGCCTAGCATGCCATGGTAAAATCACTGTCACAAACAGACAGAAGTATGATTCACTTATGGTCAAGGTGCAATTCATTTACATTTACATTTATGGCATTTATCAGACGCTTTTATCCAAAGCTACTTCAATTCCTTAACTACAGGGGACAGTCTGGAGCAACTTGGGGTTAAGGGTCTTGCTCCAGGGACCCAGTGGTGGTGAGCTGAAGGTAGGATTCGAACCCATGACTTCTTGGTCCAGACGCAAGTATCCTACCACTAGGTCACCACCACCCCCTTTATGAGTCTGTTTATAGGGGAGTCGGCTCATCTGGTGTATTCACATATGCACAGATTTAACACTCTGAAAGACAGTCACTGCCAGGGTGGAATAAGTAGGATATAAAATTCTGATGGAAGGTGGTGGTAATTTGAGGGAAATATGCTTTGTAACTATCCAGGTGATGTAAGCGAAATAATGTAATCTAATGGGAGGTACAGCATTACATACATCAAATGCATAACATAACAATACACTCTAACCCTTTTCTACTACATTTAATTTCATTTTTTTTTTAAATGGTAGTTTATGTTCTCCTCCAAGCATGTTCATTCACCCAATGATGTTGCATTAGCAGAAAAGATACAGTCGTTGCCTTCACATGCCTCAGGAAGAAACATGTTCTAGACAACTCTTCCATAGATAGTTGCACATGTGATTGGAGTAGTCCTTGCTATTGAGAAGCATTAGAAATTACTAATGGGGGAAACATATATAAAAAAGGTGAACTCTTTTATCTAATAAACAAAAACAAGAGTTTGGTGTGCTGTAAAAGTACCACAGCAAAAAACAGCTTTAGGGGAGCTAAAATAGCTATTTGTCATTATACAAGTAAAATATACTATTCAAAATCATCACATCAAGGTGAAGGGGAAGGAAGGTCAGTTGCACTTGAGACGATGTAAGACACTGAAATATCCTTACATGGTTTACAATGTTTCTCAGCCTTGATATTTTATTTACTCCTTGTCATTCACTCCCTGTGCTAATAAAGTTTGTGCTTGCCATAACCCTTCCATAGATGGTTGCATCGTGTGACTGGGGTAGTCCTATCAAGTGGAATTAGAAATGACTAACTGGGAGAGAGTGATGTGCAGTATATATATATAACTAATGTTGTTCTTTGGGCTTGTCCTTTTAAGTTTCTTCTTCAGCATTTGGAAGGCAAGCTCAATTGGATTTAAAGCACTTGACTGGCATGGCCAATCAAGAATTTTTCATTTTTTGGTTGTTGCCTTAGCAGTATGTTTAGGATCATTATCTTTTTACGTGATGACATTCTGTCCAATGAGTTTGGAGGCATTTACTGCAACTTGAGCAGGTAAGATGTTTCTACACTTCTCAGAATTAATTGTGTCATCAGCAGTTACATCATCAGTGAAGATAAGTGTGCCAGTACCTGTGGCAGACATACATGCCCAAGCCATAACACCCCACCATCACGTTTAATCAGGGGGGCTGATATGCGCTGGCTCTTGGGCAGTTCCTTTTCATCTCTTCCTTTTCCTTCTTCTTGCCATCACACCAATACAGGTTAATCTTGGTGTCATCTGTCCATTACACCTTTTTCCAGATTTCTGCAGGTTCCTATAAGTACTATTTTCCAAGCTGTATTCTGGCCATTCTGTTTTTGTGGCCAACCAGTGGTTTGCATCTTGCAGTGCCTCAGCCTCTGTATTTCTGTTCAAGAGACTGCAGAAAGTAGTCTCTGACAAAGACATACCTGCCTCCAGAACACTGTTTCTGATCTGTTGCACAGGTGTTTTAGGATTTTTCTGTTAGAAAAAGGTAAAAGGGCATTTGACTGACACTCTTATCCTGAGTGACTTACAATCATTAGTTAAAGCAAAAGTCTCCCTGGAGAGGGTTTAGCGCCTTGCTCAAGGACAGTCAAGGGCAGAAAGTGGGAATCAAACTAGTGACTTTGTGGTCATCAGATTTACAGACAAGTGTTTTACCCACTAGGCTACTGCCACTTGTTAGTGAAGATTCTTTTGTCATCAGCAGTGGAGGTCTTCCTTGGGATTACAGAGCTCACAAGTGCATTCTTTCTTCTGCTAGGGTTTGACTGATGTCTCTAACGGTTTTATTGTGAGATTTTCAGACACATAATAGCTTCCTTGACTCACTGGCACAGCTTTCTCCTCTTGTTGAACAATGGAAACTACAGACTCTAAATCTGGGGTGTCAAACCCTGTCCTGGAGGGCCGGTGTCCAGCGCAGTTTGATGGTTCTCCTACTCAAAGACATTCACTAAACCTGCCAATTAACTGCCGAGGTGAACCAGGTGTTTCTGAGCAGGGAAATCACTAAAACATGCTGGACCCTCCAGGACCGGAGTTTGACACCCATGCTCTAATTTGTAGAAGCAAGCTTAGGTATCTTATCCTTGCAATATAAGCAATGAAGCATACATGAGTAATTCACTTGTGAAGCCAATTTTCCCAAACATTATGGTGCCTATGGGGAACTATGTTGAAAAGGTGTAATTTCTATGTGATGGAATTGAAACGTATGAAAATGGCTTTAAATTAAAGGCTGCAATTTGCACCTTATTCACATATTAATTGGTTGATTTCAAATTTGACAATGACGAGCAGAGGGGTAAATGTGACTTTGTCAAAAAACATTATGGAGGGCACTGTATATACATCTTTGCAATTCAAACTTTTTTAGGATTTAGAAATGTAGGACTTTCTCTAGGAGCTTCTTACATCACATTGATAAACGCAACTTTAGGATATATAGTTATAGTTAACTTCTGAATTTTCCTCTGTCGGTTTGACCTCTAGTCCTGCAGGGCAAAGTTTGATAATTTCTTCCACTCGATCACACCTGATTGAAGTCGGCAACTAAGAGTGTAACAAGCAGTAAATGAAAAGGCAAATCTGTTGTTTCAGTCGCTGGTGGATGCAGGCTGTACACCTCTGTAATAAAAAGAGGTAATTTCAACTTCACAGAACTCCAGTGAGATCCTGGAGGCAGAGGAAAAACTCAGAGAAAGTGTAGTCCACCTCTAAACTCTCATACCACACCTTAATCTGTGCACTGAGATTAGTTAAAGTCGACAAGCAGGACAGCAGCCTTGGTGCAAGGCCTTAAGAAGAGCATAATTTTCATAATACTATGATCTGGTCAATAATTTGATTCTGCACACAAGCAAGTATATGTAAACAAGGCTCTGCAAGGCAAAGCAGCACCTAAAGAAAATGTTTTCCTTTAATTTACTAAAACATACATACATACATATATTTTGTATGCATGAAGACTCATGGTTCTTGTCACCACCATCCATCCATCCATCATCAAAATTATCCATCCATCCATCCATCCATCATCTACCACTTTTTCCCGCATTCGGGGTCAGGGGGGTCCAGAAATCAGTAAGAGCAAAATTGTCATGAGACCATACTTCCGGACATATAGGTCACCGGAGTACTGAGCCTGGCACTTCCCTCTCCACATATTTTCCCTCTGGTTCTGCATTTCTCTCTCTCCCTACAAACACCCAGCCTGAACTTTAATCTAGCATCCGTTCCTCATCACATCTACTGGCTAGCATGGTATGTTGTTTGATTGTGTGTGTCGTTTTAAACAGAATAGACTGAAGCAGTCCCCATGGCTCTTTTATGCCAAAAGACACTGCCCTAATAGTGGCTGAACCTCCTTCCTGGGCTTCCCTCCTCTACACAGTGGCTTTTGAAGAGGCTTCTGGAACTGTTCCTGTTTTACTGTTTAGAAGCAGCGCTGCACCCAGCATTTCTGGTACTGATTTTTGTTTAGCTGTTTTTCTAGGAGCCACGCTGTGCTCAGCATCTTCGCTGTTTGCATTTCCCGTCAAGACTCCTGAAATAATCTCACTTCTTGCGTCATTTACCAGCACTATGACAGTGACTTAGTTTACCTTACATTTTACAAGTCCTTGGTCATATTAAGCACTATTCATCAAAAACTTGAGAAAACTTAACTGAAAGTCAATATTATGGCTATATGTTACATATGTCAATCCTTCATGACAATGGACAAAACCTACTTAGATGTTTACAAAAGCTTACTACAACAATTGTCATTGTCATTTATAACTTTTTGTCTGAGATCACACAACATCAAAACTGACCTAAGCAACCGTTATGACAACTGACCCGTGTAAAATAAGTCATTATTAATTTCATATTTATTTATTTATAAATGTTTTGCCAGTTGACATGAAAGTTTACAGTAGGTGTCTGCTACTGATTTGTCCATCTTCTGTGTGCTACAAGAGAACATGCTACACGTTATAGAATCATCCCTTTAATACTAACATTGTAAATAAGATTCTACTCAGGCATGAAAGCCATTGGCAGTCAGGCATCGTATCTGAAAAAGGTATTTATGCTTTACTGTTACTAGTGTTCTCTGTGCCTGGCATTTCAGCCCAATTAAGACTTGAATTAATGTTAACCCATTTAATCCCACTGGCAACAATTGTGACCGTTTTTTTTTTAATTTAATTTTGGAAGCACTAAAAGTGTTGTTTTGGCTTTGGGCAGCTAATGCAAGTTAAAAATATTAAAAAGAGGTTGTCTCCCCTAAATTTTATCAATGTCATGTGACTTGTGTGAATGGAGACATGACCAGCCTGCACCTCTGGAAAGAGATGTCTCCCTCAAACTTGTACATGAGGAAGTTCGTAAAATACCTTAATGAACAGATAGTACTAAAATATTCTGAACACATATTTTCTAAAGGGTCTACCACTAATATTTAATGAGAATTATATTCCTGCATGCATCTTTTCACCATAAGAAGAGTAAATGTAAGCGCGGCAACAATTGTTGCCGCTAGTATAATATATAGTCATAGAGCTAGTTATACTACCTCTCAAAGGTTTTGGCTGTTTATTCTATTTATCTTTTTTTTTTTAATCTTTTTTTCTACCCAACTTAAAACTATCAGAGGTCAGGCCAGGGGGTGTTACATGAGATCTTGGTGGGAAGGGCTGCCTCTTGTCGGGGGGTGAACAGCTGGGTCGCTGCGTTGGGATCCGCCCTGCTGGGGGACAGGCCTTGGATTTTTTCAGTGCATGGATGGCCCTTCACCTGGGGGGCCCTGCTCTGTGTGAATGGTCACAGAGGGTATGGCGGTTCCCTACCCATGTTCCACATAGTGGGTGTAAATAGGTCAAATAGGTCAAAATAGGTGAAATTTAGACTATGTAGTTTCCCATCGGCAACAATTGTTGCCGAGTATAAAACCTACATATTCACTATCATAACCACCAAGAAATTGAAAAATTCAAACATATTGTGTGTTAGGGAAGTCTAAGGAGTAAAATGCAGGCAGTTATTTTGCAGGGAAAATTTGGGATTAAACGGGTTAAGCTCCTTTGTGAAACAGACAAATATACGTTTACAGTGCAATGACTAGAAAATGTACCTAATTAAGTCAAATATCTTGCCTTCATTAGTACACCATTGGCAAATGTAATCATCAGTGATTGGTTCTCCACATTCAGTAACCATCAGCACATACTGATCATCAGAGCAGTCAGTTTTCAGAGCAGCACAGCTTCCTTGTGTAAAACAGTCTGCAGTGTGAATATAAATGGACGAAACAAAGGATAAACATTAAGTACAGCGTTGTTAAGGATTTCTCTTCTTAAAGCATGTCTACCCCCACCTTGAACAGGAGGATGCATCCTATGAAACAAGGAGAGGCGAAAGTTCAGCAATACCTTATATGTGTAGACCTAGATCTGATCATAGATGAGTTATGTGCTGTATTTTCTCAATACAGTTTTTTATATATGGTGGTTTTAAAAACCTGCAATGACCCTAAACCACAAATAAATAGACAGACAGACAGACAGACAGACAGACAGACAGACAGATAGACAGATGACAGATGTACATGTCACAATATAAGAAAAGAAACCAAGAGAAAAATGAACCAACAATGTTTAGCATGTCATCATTTATTGAAAACGCTGTTCACATAAGTGCAGGTTGATGCATAACAACACAACACAAATCTTCACTGAGAACAAACAGTAGCATACTGGGCTCCGGCAGGACCTGCTTGGCCTGCTGCAACTATGCCAGGCAGCATGGGTGTCATTCTGAACACCCACATCTCAAAGTAACCACATAATTAATATACACAGGCAAACTGAATGGTGTCCTCCTCTTTTTTAAATAACAGGCTCTAGAATAGCCAATGACTTTTATATTATAGCACGTCAAATTATAAACCTGGTCGTAAAATTCACTCATTTTTATCAAAGAGAAAATCAGTGCATACATTCTTTTCCACCAGAGACGGATCAACATCCTGTACTCCATAACCATCCATTTAGTCATGAATAAAGAATTTGGTTTCTTTTGTCTCCCCCCTCATTCAGATACTGTTATGATTCTCATACTGCACATTGTTAGGCTATTTTGTACATACACAATATAATCAACAGAAACACGACTCAAAGGGCTTTCAAGGCCAGCACATGCGTCTCCATATAAAGTGGTCTCTTTTCTCTACAAGAATTGGCATGCCATGTAACTCTAGAGGGCTAAAATTCTCTTCCTATCATGTTAGATGATTATGAAACATTTTGTCATTTTAAAATAAAGTAAACGAAGAAATGAGTATGTGTAATGAATTTGATGTCTACAAAGTGTGTGTGTGTGTGTGTGTGTTCAGGTTATAGAAATCTGCATGTACACAATAAGATTTCTATACCGCACCAAGAGTTGACATGGGAACAAAGGAGTGGATAGAACTGTCTTAACAGGAGAAAATGGAAAACAGACAACAGAAAAATAGATGAACATTTTGAGAGAAAAAATGTAATGATAAGCTGAAACACTGAATGTCTTGACACACGAAGTATGTCCATTGTGATAATGGCACAAAACAAATTAATTACAACTTTTTAGTATCCTCACACTTACATGAGGTTAATAAAACTAATCACACACACAACTACAAAGAACTATATTTAACTGTAACCCAAACGGTGACCCAGCCAACAACCATAACAAGATTTCTGTAGCCGCTGGGTTGCTATAGTAGCTTCACTAGTCTGAACAGACCTCAAAATGCAATCTCTGCTACAGAGCTAAGCACATTTAGAGCAGGGCAAGCTATGTGTCTTCTTCCATCATTTACATGGAATATATATATATATGAAGGAAGGTGCATTTTAAACCCAAGAGTTAGGTCATGATTTCCCTTCTCAACTCAGTAAGTAGTAATATCTCACTAACAAGGCCGTTATTTTCAAGACATACCTTTATGTAAGACTCTGAAGGTTAACAAAAACGACAAAGTATGGAATAAAAAATAACAGACATTGAAACAACAGACAATGACAAAACAACAAGAATGTATTTTTGAACCAGCAGTTAAGACTAAATGGTAGGGGACCCTGTGAAAGGCTTAGGAAGAAACACTAACCACCACAGCCAGCATATGGCCTGGCTAAGCAAGAGGTCATCTCCAAAAAGGGATGAAGTTTTTACTTGCTACAGATGGAGCCAGATTTTAGTAACCACAAAACCTTTTCTCATGCTGCCGACACTATGAGGATTTTTCTAGCTGCCAGTGGAATAGTTCAGCCAAAATTACTGGTTGCACTACTAATAGCACAATGTTAAGTAATGGCTAATGGTCACTGTTCGTTGGCATTTTGGGGGAAGCTAATTCTTTATCTAAGTAGCATTGCCAAGAAATAAGGTACATCATATGTGAATCTCTTCATTTCTGGATTCTGCTCTTTGACAAATAAATGCCAATTGCCAAAGTAATGTCACTGAATCCATAGACATCGCTCTCTAACGTTTATTCAGTGTTGGTCACCCATTTCAATCATATGATCTCATTTATTATCATGTCACTATTATGTCTTTATAAATTACACACATACTTCACTATTAAAATTCCATAAACAGAGAAAGTTAATAAACAGTGCCTGATGTTAAACTTGTAGCACACTTTTATCAAAACTGTGGGTCATGTCTCATAGGAGTATTTCATACATCTGTGCTATAATGCAGTAAAATGCAGGGCTTAGTAAACATTAGGTTTAGGTAAACCATTAGACTTTTTCCAGCTCTGCAAGCAACATGCATTGCTGTAGCCAAAGGAACATATTTGCATGTTAGGGTGATTTGCATGCCAAAGTGTATTATTAAGCATGATTTTTACATGTCTTCCATTTCGAGATTTCGATACAGACATTAGTAAACTCACCTGGGTGGTTTTATAATAAAATCCCAATTTTGTCTCACCTGTCACACTACACACTACACTAAAATATGCATTGTTACCAATATTGAGAACATGTTTTTACTGGTTTTCATATATGAAATGTCAAGAATCATTCAGGAAGTATATGACACGACATAAATGATATACATGATGGAAAATATAGGATTTTTTTTTACATTTTATCATATTCCTGACCAGCAATCAAGCAAATGTGAAAACACGAATTTAGGTAAAGTTGTCCTTTAAGACATTTAGTCCTGCATGCAGTAACACTCAGTATTTACTTGTCAGACACCAGATTCTACTTCTTTCTTCACTACTTAATTAATCTAAATCATGTTAATGTAACTCCCCTTTCTGTCCAATAAATGCAGGCAACCATATTCAGACATAAGTGCTTCTGCCATGTTAATAAATGAACCCATTAGAGGCATGATTGCAGCAGGACATGGCCATAAACAGCGCAGGTGACACACTTGTGACTAACTAAAAGCACATTGTCTCTATTGGATGCTTCCATCTCAATTCTGCTTTAATATGTTCAATGAAAATGGGGCCCACTCCTTTCATAATGAAAATTAATTCAGGTTCAGGTCGGGGTTTCTGCCCCGCTCCACCTCGCTCCAGCGCACACATCACCTGCACGCGATTGATCACCCCTCATTCAACATTAATCTGCATTCAGATTTCTGAGCAGCCCAGGCATGAAAAATGTCAAATGGTGGAAAATTGGCTAGAGAAAGTGAAAACATGAGGGCATAAGAGAGAGGAGAAAGAGGGAATGAGATGACAGATTATAGAAGAGATAAGGGTGCAAGAGAGAGGGGGAGAGAGAGAGAGAGAGAGTGAGAAAGAGAGAGAGAGGTGGGGAGTGTCACAGAATTTATGACGGAAGTAAAAAGGACAGAAGTACAGAGGCATGGAACAATATGCCAGGTATACGTAGGAGGAGATGCGAATGAGGAAAATAAATAGAGACCTATCCATGGTCCGCCCACAAAAACATTTTTTCGTAGCCACTGTTGCATGTTGGAGAATCTTTACAGAATATTGCTAATATTTAAAATGTTATTTTGAGTAACATGCATTGGGATACTTACTCATGTAGTCCTTTACAAATTATTTTTCTTAAAAGGTAATGAGATTGCCACCTGACCAGACAAGTGATCTCAGTACTCATTACTTTACTGTTCTCCAGCATTGAAAAATGTTTTTAAGAAGAAATAATAGGACTGATAGTAAAACTGATGTGTTCTATTAACACTATTTTTAAGTAAGCATCAAATGTGGTCTCACTGTATTGGTCTCACATTCAAATTCTTATCAAATTACCTGGTTTAGGATTAAAACAAAGGTGAAATTTAGGTTTAGGTTTTATTATTGAGGGTCAGGGAAATTTAAGGTAAATTCAATAAATAATTTAAATATAAGATGAGGGTAATTTGCACCTAAACAACGCATCTAAAGTGTGCTATTTGAATCTAAATGTGATGAATTTTCAAGTTAAATTCATCCTTCAGAATTTTCATCCTTCAAGTAAAAGCTTATCTGATCAACTGATTGAGTTCTGATGAAAATCTGCAGCCACACTGGGATAAAATTGGACAGTTCTGTGTTACCCAAGTCTTTTTTTACTGTGAAAACACAATCTTTTTGTTAGCAATCAATAAAGCTTGTCCAGTCTTCTTCCAGGAATTACAGAATACATTTTGGGTGGAGCTTAGATAGGTCAATTCATTGATTCATTCAAAAGAAAAGAAAAGACAGTAAAGCAAACGAGAGGGGCTCCAGGAAGCAATCATCAATATCCACTCCCTCCTGAAGCCAGAGTGCAACAGATCTATGTATTCCAGCATGTTGCCACAGACAACCAATAAATGCACACATTTTTTTTAAAAAGTGCACTTTCCTGTCCACTCCAGCAAATGAATCTGGGTAGGACAGACACTTTCCAGACCTGCAAAGACTAAATGAGGCTGAAAGGATGTATTAGCATGTCTTTGAGCAACCCAAAATACCTTCTCCACTGATGTTATCAATGTGCTTGACAAAACATTTCAACATTAAGAACTAGTAAAATACAATCTACTATATTTTCCCATTTTGTGCTATTAGGCCTTTCAGCTTACACCTTGTTTGTAAAAAAATGATTGTATCAAAAACACATCAAGTCTGTTGCTGGTTTGGTGAAAGACATGTTTGTGGGTCAGAGATTAATGTTTTTTCCCCTGGTGATCAGAAATCATGTGAGCAGGAAATGCTTTAAAACATGAAATCAGCTGCTGTTCTTTTTCGCACAAGGAAGACCCTGTATGGGCACATGCAATAATTCAATTATGAGCTGTCCTTATAGCCCATTAGAGCTGGATTGTACAGCACACTATATTTAGTGTTGCTGTTAAGTTGACAGCAGCAATTTGTTTCTTGACTAAGTGACTGAAACTATACCCCAAGCACCTCTAATTGGCTGATGCTTGGGTACGCTTTCAACAAACCAAGCATCAACAACTCAAGCACTGATATGTGTCTTTAGAGCATCAACAACTCTCTCTTCCATTCTCTTCTTTCTTCTTTCTCCCATACTGCAATGGCCCATATTGACCATCAGGTATTTAAATATATATTCAAAAAGAGGCTACTAAATAAGACAAACCAAACACACAAATGAAAAAGAAATAAAGAAAACTGGCAAAGAAAAATGCTAAATGCTGGTACAACCCACTGGAATGTTGAAGAGTTTATCAGTCTGTGTGGGCTATACCAAGTGGGCGGTGCTGAAGAAGGTGTTGTGGGATGGAGGGCGTCTCTGTAAGTCATACAGGCCCTTCGGTCATGCCCTCCAGAGGCAGGCTGGTGGCGTTGTCTGTGGGCTGAGGTTGCTCCTGGGTGTTTGGCACGTGTTGGCCTGTGCTCAGGGCCAGGCTGGCATAAGGCAAGTGGCAGTCTGTGTTGAGGAAAGGCGGGTAGTGCTGCCGGTAGCAGATGTAAGCGAAGAGCAGACCAATCACTCCCCCAACAAAGGCATCTGAGAGAACAGTGTTCAGAAGTGTTTTGATTACAACACATTTGAAAAGACTGCACACACTGTTAAAAATAGCAAACCATTGAAAATGCTGAAACTGGAATTAGAATACGTAGAACAGAAGTATTAGAAAGGAAGTGAATACTTCATAGTAAGTGTACAAAACAAAGTACTGATGGTGTCCCTGCAATAAAAAGCATGCAAAAGTCCAAACTGACTGGGAGTGTATCACCTTGTTTCTTGTGTTATAACAATGTCTTAAAAATTATGAACCAAAAATCAAATATTAAACATGCTATTGCATGCACAACTTTGAGCAGTTCCAGTCAAGTTGCATGTTTTGCTGATTTTCTAAGTATAAATAAACATACATACTCTTAAATTGAAAAAATGGCACACAGCAAAATTTATGAATTTTATTTTTAATGTTATTTCTAAAGGATATATTTCATGTTTATATATGTTATAATATGTGATCTCTGCAGAGGATGTTACTTTTTTTCCCAAATGATTTGCCCCATCCAAAAGTTATGAACTGAACCTCCATAAGATTAAATGTTAACGTCACAAGACGGCAATTTGTAGCCTTGGATTTTAAGATTTTATTACATTTCTATGGTGTAATTACATGCAGTAATATAATCCTAAACTGAATGTACAGTAACCCCCCACATATACGCAGTTCAGCAGTTTTTTCTGAGACCCGACCTAATAATTATTTGAGGAACTGTCACGGCGTGGACTAGGGTAGCCGTGCCATGTCCTGGTTTTTCTGTTTTCTGTTTGTTTCCTGTTTTGTTCTAGTGCCAGCATATTGCTGAGGAACCTGAGTTTAGTTACACCCGTTATGTTCATGTCTAGGA
>JBBPDB010146221.1:0-14755 GCA_037974465.1 Brachypetersius altus
ACCGTTTCTTATTTCCACAAGGAATCCACGATTTAAATGTCGCGGCGCATCTTTCCTTAATTCTCCCTCACGCTCAAACACGCCAATCACGTTCTCGCGAGATGCATCTGCATCAGACAAATCTGATCTCGCGAGATCTCGTGCCACGAGATCTCGTCACACCCCTACTAGATAGTATTGGGCTAATGTGGTCAAATTTTCATGGTTCTAGTGAGGACACCAGCTGCTGCATTTAGGTTTCTGTTGGAGCAGCCTGACAAGAGGCTGTTACAATAATCCAGTCTGGAAGTATTAAAAGCGTGGACTAGTTTTTCTGCATCATGGAGACATAATGCACTTCTTAACTTGCCAATTTTTTGTAGATGGACAGCTAATTTAGTAACTGTACTTATATGTGTGTTGAGTGAAAGATCGGGATCCAAAGTGACGCAGAGAATCTTTACAGTTAATGTTGGAAAGGCTGAGGAAACAGCAAGATCAAGCAATAGACCTAACAGTTTTTTCTAGCAGCTGTTGGGCCTAGAAGAAGGACCTCGGTTTTATCTGCATTGAGTAAGAGGAAGTTAAATGACATCCAGTCTTTTATGTCTTTAATGCAGTCTCCAATCTTAATAATCATCCCTAGTGGTAGCATGTACAAAGTGAATAGCAGGGGTCCTAAAACAGAACCTTGTGGGACAGTGTTTTTTACTTTGGTGGGTGCTGAGGATTCCCTGTTAACTCTTACAAATTGATAGCGGTCGGTCAGGTATGATCTAAACCAGGGTAAGGCGGTTCCAGTAATTCCGACAAGATTTTCTAGTCTATCCAGTAAAGTAGCGTGGTCAATCATGTGGAATGCCACACTAAGGTCAAGCAAAACCAGCAGAGAGACAAATCCTCTGTCAGCAGACAGTAAGAGATCATTTACAATCTTTACTAAGGCTGTTTCTGTCCTGTGATGAGGCCGGAATCCAGATTGAAATTTTTCATATGTGGTTTTTGTGTAGTAATGAACATAACTGGTGTGCCACGACTTTCTGTAAAACCTTAGATAGAAATGGAAGGTTAGAGAGAGGTCGATATTTTGAGAGCTTGCATGGATCAAGGTGCGTTTTTTTCAACTGAGGTGAAGCGTTTAACACTGATATGAGAGGCCCGGTGATTACTGGTAAGACTTCTTTAAGCAGGCTTGTGGGAATGGAGTCAAGTGAACAGGTACAGGATTTTGAAGAGAGAATAACTGCAGAAAGCTCCATTTGACTGACTGGGGTAAAATATGTCAGTTTTTTTTAGCAACAGCATCTGTGTCTGCTGAATCGGGTGGCAAATGTGGTCAAATTTTTAGACTGAATTTCTTTTCTAATTAATTCTACTTTATTATTAAAGAAGTCAATAAAAATGCTACTAGTAAGAGGTTTGCAGGAATCTTCTCCCTGGTTCTTAGTTAGTTTAGAAGTTGTACTAAACAGAAACCTTTCTTATCAGTGATACCCCAGGAGGTGAGATCTTGCATGGAGCCCCAGTCCGAGGGAGACTGACGGTCGTCTTTAGCCTCTTCCATTTTCTGACAATTGCTCCAACAGTTGGTCTATTTTCACCAAGCTGCTTGGAAATTGGACCATAGCCCTTTCTGGCCTTGTGGAGGTTCACAATTTTGTCGCTGGTGTCTTTGGACAACAGATATTTGATAGAATAATCATGTTTTCGACCTAAAGTGCAGGCTTTTCTTTTGAGAGCACCATGATCATTAAATCGTCACATGAGAACTTCAGTGTTGCAAGCATTCATGTACTTTTAATGGCATTTGGCAAACCTGCTACATATTTTGTTTTGTTTCTGATTCATATACTTACTATCTCAATCTTTATAGGAGTGATGTCTGCTCGGGGATTGCTGGCCAATCCAGCGCTATTTGCAGGCTATGAGTACACCCCCTTGAAATGCATGTGGGACTGGGTGGACATCGCCTTGGAAAATGGGACTGCTTTCACTTGCTTCCACCAGCACCTAATATACATGTTGGAACGTATCTCTTCCCATCCAGAGAAGAAAATCTTTAACAGTTTGTCAAGTATGTCTGCGGTTATTGACTACCTACACTATACTTATGGCCCCTTATAATCATAAGTATCTTATGTCTCTATCAAGGCAGATTTAGTGTTAACATTTAATACTAAATAAAACATGTAAATAGAAGTTTCAGTATATTTTCTGGGTTTTTTTTGTTTGTTTGGTTACTGACATTCACAAAAAGGTGCCACAGAAGATCATGGAATGAGATGGCCTCTTTATGAAATAAGGCCAAAGTTCTAAGTGTATGCATTAAAACCTTCTATATTCAAACTGTACTTCTGGGTTTAGCATTGTATGGTCAAAAATGTAAACAAATAATTGGACAGCAATAATTGAAAGGGTGTTTTATGAGTGTAAGCAGTAAAAAAAAAAACCCAAAAACTCAAACCTACAATCTGAACAAATTGCTTGAGCTTTTTCAACATAACCCTTTCATACATTTTTATTACATTTTGAAATTGGTGAATTGGGGAATAAATGTATATTTGTCAGATATCAAGCAAACTGGTTAATCTGTGTGATGCTATATCTAGTTTAATTTCTTAAAAATTGTTTTGATTTACAGTTGTTTGATTTTTTATCACACATGTGGACATAATGACGCACACTTGTTGGATTTTGTATGTAATACAAAACTTTTTTTTTTTATTACAGATACTAGGTTTTGGATCATCACTGTATTAAAACTAGACTTAAGAAAGGTTTTGGAAACAATCATATGATGTATATTTATTTATTTACTTGCATTTTGAGAATGTTTTGAACAAAACAATGATGACTTCTCTGATAAATAGCACTACATTTAAATGAAACAATTGTTTACATATTTATTGGAAAACAATACATATCAGATATTGCTGCCATGCTGAGAAATGAGACCTAGAGTAATTCTACTTTGTCATACTTTTTATTAATGATCTAAATTTACTACTTCCTACACAATTTTCAGTCCACTGATAGCAGTTGGATTTTTACTCTCCATGCATTTCTCCACATAGCTTAAATTTTACTTAATGAGCTTTGTGACATCCTGTCTTTTATCCATTTTTATACATTAAGTAAACACATGGTAAAACGAATGGTTGATAAAAATCATTGTATGTGAAAGTTTCATGTTAGCGAATGTTTTTTTTTATGTCCAGTGTATTCTGTTGCTTACTTGGGGTGTTTTATGTATACATTTCTTAGGACAGAATGATGAGTAGAACGTTTCATTTCAATAGAAAAGGCATAGTTTTATTTATATTAGGGTTGCAAAATTCCAGGATTTTTCAAAGTTGGAAACTGTCCATGGGAACTAATGGGAATAAACTGGAAGATTGGGAACATAAAATATAGTTGGTAAAACCAGCTTATGTTGATATTTCCAAATTGAGGAACTAAAGTTCTCATGGAAAGTACCATTGTGTTAAATTACAACATGCTTTTTTGAGAGAAACATGCATATACTCGGTACTTAGAACACTGAATAATTGCATTTCATTATTGCTTATAGCCTGATTCACTGCAGTACAGCATGTGAAACAATTACAGTATTTCTACATAAATATGCAGCATTAACAATTTAGTATCCATCATATTCATTATAGCACTTCTGAAAATCGCCTTTATTGGTTGATCTCACCCACTCACAAAACAAGTTGTATTACAAGCAAAAGAATTTAAAGGAATTTATATTTTAAGCAAAGAAAAAAAATATCTCTTTAGGTATATAATGCAGATCATGATTTATTTGGTCTTTTATTAAACAAAGTTGTTAAACAAATACATCAAAACAGGGACGAACTAAATATTACAGATTTTTTGCCAAGCTTTCGGACATTTTTGGGCATGCAGTTCCCAGAAGCATGTTGAAAAGGCCATACAATCGGGCTACCCAATCCAAATCGTCCTTTAAAAAGCACTCTGAAGCAGACAGTAGCAACCCTTCTATCGTCTGGCAAACAGTATCTAAGCTTACGTTCTGGTTATGCGCAACAGCCTCATACCATGGGCCACCACCAGGGCCCCGAACTATTATAAATAGTTTATAAATTATGTGTTTATATTATAAATGTGTGACACAATTGGTTTAGCATACAAGTCAACATTACCCGATTCCAACGTAGCCCAGAATTTTCGGATGCACCGAGATGTTAAATTGTGTTTTGGCTCCATACTTTATTAAAAACCTGGTGGCTCATAATACTGAAAACAAATACAGCCCCCTGCTTGATGTCAGTGTGTGCGAGTATCCAGGCGTCCATTGTGCTTTACTTCTTTGGCAGACCGCCGACGCTGCGTGATGTGATGACGTCATGGATGTGTCATCTTTTTGCGACATCTAGCGACGTTCTGGACAAACTTCAGCTACTTTTCGTAGGAAATAGTTCGCAATACTAACTGAGACAGCAGAAGTAGGCAGTATTGTGAAGACATAATTTCTAAGCTTTCGTGTTCAGTGATTTGCCATATAGATGTGAGTATTAAACTGTGCTGACCTAGGATTTAGATCTAAGTCGATTTTACAGTATTAAACAGCATGTGTAATATTTTGCTGCTTTAGCTAACCAAACTAGTTGCATTCATTGTGTGTTTAATCCGGAAACATCAGCAAGGTTTGTCAGGTTGAATAGCATTCCACATGGTGGAAAAAAAGTAAGGCGTATTTTTAGGCGTATTTGTCATTGATCAGTAGTAAGCGCGTCGATTTGATTCGAATTAGATTTAACTGTAATCATATTTCCTTCCTATGCACTCTTAAACGTAATTGCATTTACGCATCATGTTCTCATGAATCTGAAACTACATGCTTTCTAAACAAAGCTTCTTTTTAGAAGAAAAACTTGCCCTAAACGTGCCATACACACCATGCAATTGCAATCAATCTGTGGAAAAGCAAAAATTAGATGATAGACAACATGCACACGAATAAATGAAAACAATAATAATAAATAAATAAAATATATTTTAAAGAAGGTCAGGGGAGCTAGAGATTCGTGACAAGATCAAGTTTCTCTACCAATGCACTCAACCAACAACCATACCATAGACTCGATGCACTCTTGCTTCCATCAGTTTCAGTGGAGAAAAATAGTAGCATAGATCTTTGTGGAAGATGTAGAAGTTTGATAGAGTTTTTAACCCTACCTCCTTACATTTAACTGTCTGTCATAAAAATTAACGAGTGGTGTTTCTTTTAGTTGATTTACTTTGCTAGCAATGAAAAAGTAAACTAAGAAAAAATCCTAATCAAGGCCATACAAAAGGTTTGCCAGCAAGACACTAAACATGAAACATGTACTATTTCTTCCTGGAATAATGCCTGTGTATCATTAATTAAAGGGTAAAGAGCCAGTAATGTTGGTCGCACTCCTGCTAGCCAGTCACACTTATTGAGGTTGAATCAGTAACAGCACTTTTTCGTTGGAATCGGAATATAATGCATCTCTAAAAACCTTTAAAAGAATGTCATCAAGGTACCATAAGAATTAATCTGACTAAGTATAATAGTTTTCACCTAGGGTACTGCATAATGCCAAAATATAAGCATGAATTGGCTACCCTAGGTTTAAATTGCCTCACTTTTTAAAAAATGCTCAAAACCTACTATTATCCACTGTAATGGACTGATTAATACCTCAATGACGGTCGACGTTCATCTGTTAAAAAGCAATGCTCATCTTTTCTTCACTCAATGTTTCAAAAATGATCTGAGGGTATCTGTATAAACTTCCCTAATGCATACCACTATACTGGTCACAATCATTCATAAGGACCAGCAGATTTTACTGTCATTTTTGTAACAACAAGCACTACTTTTTTCGAATTCCACATCAGGGTTGAGCCCACAAGCTCCAAGCTCCAATTTAAATTTAAAAAGGTGTATACGGGTTTACCATTACATTTTCTTTAAGGGTAACGCATCAACAATATAAAATGGAATTAAAGTGTTCTGGGTGCATTTTTAGGCTTTTTTTAAACGCTCTTGGAACGTAACCCCCGCAAAAACCAGGGGATTAGTGTATATTCCCTACCAATTAGCCCTGTGATGTATGCATGAAGACACATTTGGATAGGTAATAAAATGTGTATCTGAACTATTTCACAAAAAAGCACAGTAAGACATGCTTGTAAACTTAGAACTTTAAACTTGGTTTGTGCTGCCTTTTCACCGTGCAGTTCTTGAATGTTGAGAAATGTTCTTCTCAATTGTTTTTCTGTAGACCTACAAAGATGACTTTGCAGTGGACTGCAGTTGCTTCCTTTCTCTACATTGAAATCGGAATCCTTGTTGTCTTCTGTCTGCCTTTCATCTCAGCCCAAAGGTAATGTGGAAGTGAATCTATCTTCATTTAAATATTTCACTGTGTGTTCAGAAATGGAATTTTTAAAAAGCAATCATTCAAAAAAATAGTAAAAATAAAAGTAAAAAATGCTAGCATAAATATGGCATTTTATCTTACTACTATTCAAGATATAACCATTACTGGCTTGTTAAGTGGAATCAGTAATAAAAAAAGCACTTGGTAAAACATCTTATTAATTAGAGTGTAAAACTACTGTTATGTGGTAACATGCAGTTTAACAGGTTTTATTCAACTCAAAACTGCATGCTGTGGAGCCATAAAATCAAAAACACCTGCCTAATATTATTGAGGTACCCCAAAACAATTTTGACCTGTAAAGACATGGATTCTGAAGGTGTCCTGTAGTATCGGGCACCCAGGTACCCAAGGTGAGGCTTCCATAGATCAGGCTAGTTTGTCTTGCACATACCACAGATGGTTAATCAGTTGAGATCCGGCTTGTTTGGTGCCCTTGAACTCTTGGCCATGTTCCTCAAAGTATTCCTGAACAATTTTCTCAGTGTGACATGGCACTTTATTTGTGGAAAGTGGCTGTTACCATTTGAAAATTCTGCCGCCCTGGAGGGGTATACTTGGTCTTTGTTTTTTGTTAATGGTACATGTCAAAGTAACATCCACATGAATGCCAAGACCCAAGGTTTCCCTGCGGAATATTGCCCACAGCATCAGACTGCCTCAGCCAGCTTTGTCCCACCTCTTCCCCAGTTAAGCAATGCACATGCATCCTCTCCTCCACATGATGTAAAAGTAAACGTGATTCATCAGACCAGGCCACCGTCTTTTATTTTTACTTGGACAAGTTTTGGTGCTCACCTGCCTGTTGCAGGCACTTTCGGCAGGGGAAGGGATCAGCATGGGCACTCTGATTCATCAGTGGCTACACAGCCTCATGTGTAGCAAGCTGTGATGCACTGAATGCTCTGGTTCTGTCATTTTGAGCAGTTTGTGCTACAGTAGATTTTCTGTGGGATCAGACCAGACAGGCTATCACATACATGAGGGAACCAGCATAAGGCATTTGTGGCATTTATGGCATTTGTAAGACGCTCTTATTCAGAACGACGTACCACAGTGTTTAAGTAATCCACGTCTGTCCTTCACACCTTGAAGCTAGACTCAAATCAACATCTGCTTTTTGACCAAGTTACTACCAACTAAGTTGCACATGTTAACAAACCCTGTCAAAAAGAAAAAGTTAGAGAAAAGAACATGTGTGAAGAGACAGACAATAGTCTTCCTCTTCTCTTAAGCAACAGAATTTCAAGAGGTTTGATGCTCTGAGAGGGCATGAAGTGACACACCGCTTGATAAGAGCTGACATGTAAGGAGATCATGGGTTCAAACAGCATCTGTAGCCAAAGCACCAACAGTCACCATAAGCCCAGTGGGTGGATATAACTGAGATGTAGATAAGAAGATTGAAAGGAAAACGTTAGCTTAGTGGTCACCACATACATCAGCAATGGCTGTTCTTGCATTGCTGCCACCAAAAGCGCTTCAAAACCTGCCTCTTAATGCACAGTCAGTAAATGATTGTGGTGTTACTGATCACCTAATAAATTCTGTCTATCTGAAGGGGAAAATAATTTGGTTCTTTATTGTTTTTTTACCTCTCACACTGATTTAGCTGTGGTTTGTGCTTAACAACTATGCAAACAGAACATTTTATATGGCTGGGACCATGGTTGGAAATGCCAGTGTGCTGTTTTATGTACTGCTGTTCTTTGCAGATGGCAAATGATTTTCAACCTGAACATATGGAACAGTGTTGGTCGGTTTTGGAACAAGGGATTCATGGCGATGATTATCATTCTCATTGTTCTCTTTTTAGGTATATAAATTAATTATCTTCTTTCTTACATGACACAGAAAAGATGTGGTAGACCAAACAATATTTTTCCTTGATACATCATTGTACACACAGTTTATAAAGGCTTTACATTGTTACCAAACACACATTTTCTACTAAGTCTGTGTTGTAATCTTGGTATAATTTCTGATAGATGCTGTAAGGGATGTTAGGAAGTACTCTGGAGCTGAACCCAGTAAAGAAGCCAAGATGAGCCCAAACATGTTTGACCATTTACATATGAAGCTTTTCAGAGCCCAGAGGAACCTGTACATCTCTGGGTTCTCTCTTTTCTTTTGGATGTAAGTTACCCTTAAGACTACTTGGTTTCTACTCTCCGTTGGGGTTCCTTTTCTTTTAAATGTTTGTGTATGTGGCATTTGCCTCTGACAGGGTCATGCGACGGGTGATCATGCTCATAAATCAGCTGGCAGTGGCTACCAGCACCAGTATAGCTCTTCAAGTCCAGACAGAAGCAGCTAACCAGGCTGTTAGGAAGTACACTGAGGACATCAAACTGCTCAAGCAGGTCTTTTTCTTGATTTTTAAAAATTGTGTGTTTGGTCAATTCTGGTCAAGTTACTTATTTTGTTTAATTTTCAAATGGGTAAAAAAGGTAAACACAACCATAAGAACAATAATGAAAAAAAAATGATTGCACAATTGTTATAATTAATTAACTAAAAATAGAACAAAATAAACTCTGTAGAATTATCTGGGAAGATTCACCAACGTTCCAAAACGTTTTCTATATTTGAAGATGACAGATCTTATTGTATTTCACTAGTCCCAGACCTTTTAACCTTCTTTAAACAGAACCTAAAGAGAACCTTTCCAGCAATGTTAAGACTTAGCTTATCTGGCAGTAATATCAGTTTAATGCATTAATGCGGCAAGGTGAGCGGTTTTCGGGGAATAACCCCTGATCTAGTCGGGCTAAAAATACAAATCAGGGCGCGTTGAAAAGGTCTCCTGGAGATCAATCAAACTGTGGAGTTTGAAGAATCTGAAAAAGCCGAATGAAAACAACAAAGACTGCTGTTTCAGAATCAAATAATACATTTATGTTTGCAGCAGTACTAAAGCCAGTATTTAATGGTGTCCTCAGAAACCACTCTGTGGTAGTTCCCATTTCGTGGATTGCTACAAAGGAAAATAAAAATAAATTGGGGCTGTGAAAATTGTTACATTAACAGTTCTATTTACAAACACTGACAGGGCTGTCTAGCTGTGCTGGTAGGTTAGTGGTTAGGGCATCCGCCCTGTGAACAGGAAGTCATGGGTTCAATTTCCAAGACTGCTAAGAGCCTCTGAGGTACCCTTGAGCAAGGTACCATCCCCACACACTGCTCCCTAGGCGCTGTTTTCCTGTCTGCCCGCTGCTTCACTTGGTGAATGGGTTAAATGCAGAGAAAGAATTTAGTTCTGTTCATACTGTGTGCTGTGGTGTGTTCACATATTACCAGAATGGTCACTTTCACTTTACGTCACATGTCTTTCATGCCAAATCAGCAAACAATCCCCCCTAAAACAGGCTTAGTGAAACCTGTTATGCTTTGGGGTTGTGGTGCAGCCGCAGGCACAGGATATATTCCACAGGAGGATAGAATGCTGAATTCCCCAAAAAACAGCAATCATACCTAAAAAAAAAAACACAAGCCAAAGCTTTGGGATTGCCTTTTGACTTGAATGCCATTGAAAACCTATGGCCAGATGAACCAAGTTATCACAGAACTAAAACTGTTTTGCATGGATGAGTGGATGAAAACCAGAATAGAAAGACTTATAGTTAATCATATATTGGAACTTGCTTTACCATTTGGAGAAAAATACTTTGCTGCAAGGACTTGTGACAAAAATCTATAAAAATGTATTTTGGCCAAGGTTTCAACTTTGCTTATGACTCTGAATTGAAATTGTACTGTCACATTATTTAGAACAGTTTAGATATACAGTATTGTGCAAAAGTCTTAGGCACCTACGAAAATTAGGCTTAAAAACTGTTTACTACTGGGCAGTAGTGTTAAGTTAGAGTTAACACTTACATTACAGCAAATATAAACAACAGTAATATGTGTGGCAAAGTGTTCGCGTAACCATTTCTGGACCTCTTTACTCATGGAACCCCAGTTTTAGTTGCAACTGCATCAACTACCTGGTTTGGCTCAGCAGAAGTTTTTACTTCAGTCGATTAAATTAGGTGTGTTGACCTGTGTTCACCTAATGACTGGAGCACTGAGCAAAAAACTGGATGAAAACCTGTGTTCTTCTGATCAGAAAAAAATGAATCTTGATACTTTTTACTGCTTTTATTCTTTTAGTGCAATTATTCTAATATTCTGCTGTGTTTTTCCTGGCAGAAATAAGCCCACTGATGATATAAATGACTTTGCACAGTACTGTACATGGTTTTGAAATTGGCACAAAGGCACCTATGCTTAGAAAAATTTACAGCAGCTTTCAGATTTTTTCTTTTAACTTACCTGTTACTAGACATCATTTCATCTAAAGTATATATGAATGTTTGCACACATATAAATAATTGAAATCTTGAAGATATTATTCTTGTCACAACATATTCACAAGAAGTTTTTATTTGGACAAATCTTTGAATATTTTTTGACACATTGTGGAGTCATGCCGGATTTGAACTTTGTTGTTTGCATTACCCTTTGGTGGTGCTGCAGTCTTTTTCCAGTTAGTTAAAATTTAAATATCTGTTTTCTGTTAATGAGGTCAAGTGATGATGTGATTTGGGAACTCTTTTCCTAAATGTATTTTTACATTGTGTACACCTGGATAGCCTAAGCATTTCTTAGATTTCTCTGAATGATTTTAAATTTATTTAAAACACTTTATTATGATTTAGTTTATTATTATTACTATAACAACAAGAACAATAATAATAAGAAGAAGACAACAACAACAGTAATAATTACAATAATAAAAATAAAATGAATAATATTTGGTTAGTGTTTTAAATAAGAGTAAATTATAGTATTTATGGAATTACTAAAACAGTTGTCAAGTTAGACCTGTAGGTTATATTAGCCTTAAGTGCTTTGTGTTAAGACTAGCAATGCAGCAATGCAGATTTATCAAAATGTTTTGTTGATGGACAGTAGTTTTTTCCTTGACTGTTTAATTGACCAATTATATGATAGTGTGACAAGGCGAAAGTGTTTTCTAGGATTTGTTTGGGGAAGGCAAACAGGGAATGATGATTGATGGAAGGGTTTAAGAATGTTTGTTTACTACAGGCTTTGATAGATGATGAAGGGGAGGAAAAGAATGCACAAAACATTGAGCTTCTCAAGAACAAGGTGCAGAAACTCACAGAGGAGCTGAAGACATATACAGAAGGTGGGTAGAACCAACATTTGGCTTGTGTGAGAAAGAAATGCTGACAGATAGAACTGTTTGCTGAACAGTATAAACCCATTTGTTCATCAAGTGTACCAGACTAGGAATTTCTCCTGTCTATTATCAAAAATATTGTTTCTGCCAGAACAAATATTGTTGCAGGGGACATCTGGTGGTTAGAGAGTTGCCCCTGTGATCGGAAGGTCATGGGTTCAAATTCCAGGACTGCCAGTGGTGTCCCTGAGGAAGGTACTGTCCCCACACACTACTCCCTGGGTGCAAATTTGAAACTATACCAGTACTAATTTTGTTTCAAAACTGATTCTTTGCCTATCATGTTTGCCTTCTTTTTTAGTTCTCTCCTTTTTATTTATATATATACTTGACTGTTTTGCTAAAATTAAATTGTGTCTTCTGGATTAGTCAAAGAGACTGTCTGTCACCATCTTAAAACCTGGTCAAAACATGAAATGGAGCTCATATCTTTTCTGTATCTCTTGTGTAAGATGAAATATTTCTAATTGAAACAGGATATTTGGAGGGAAAGTAAAGTATCGAAAGTAATTTAAAGCTCTTCAAACCTCCCAAATCATCTCTGTCAATTCTGGTTCTAACAGTCTCTACTGAATTGAATATTCTTTGCACAATGAAAAGTTGTCAACTTTTAGTCAAAGTGGAAGTCAGCAAATAGAATGATGTCCAATCATCTATCATCATGTTGACCCTCTGCAGCACTGAAGAAGTCTAAGTCTGAAATGGAGGCCATGAAGAAACAGACAGAGAGCTTGAACAAAGAGTGTGACTGTTTACTTCAAGAGCACCAAAAACTACAGGTTTTTCAAATGTTTCAAATGTTTTTTCCCCCAAATTTAGCTTTAAATGTTTATACAATATTAGGAACGACAGTATATTTTATCATGTTGCAAACTAAAACAGAAACAACACAATACTATGCCTGTTCAGGCAGAACAGTGCAGGACTGCAAGACGAACACAAGAGAACAGTACAATAATTTTCAGGACAAGACAACATCCAGTGATGCTGAGGTTCCCTACGATGTGAACACCAAGGAACTTGGTGCTCTGGATGAAAGTGATCATGGTTTGCCCTCCTGAAGCCAACAACCACCTCTTTTCTTTTGTCCACTTTCAGAGAAATATTGTTGGCTCTGGACCAGCCAACTCATCATTCCAACTGAACAATCCCAGTGTAGTCAAGAGCTGAGCTTACAGCCCTGGGTGGCCCCTGTGCTCAATGTGGTAGTTCAGGACATGTTTCTCCCAGTACTGACTGAGGTCCACAGTCAGGGCTTCCAGGATCCAGTTGCAGAAGATGTTCAGGCCCAGTAGTGTCGTTCCAGCAGTGTCTCCCAGTAGTAGCTTTCCATTCAGATGGTGAGGAATGATGGTGTTGAATACTGAACCAAAGTCTATGAACACCATTCTCACGAGTGGCCTTTTTGTCCATGTTGGTGAGAGTCAGGTGAAGGGTGGTGGTGATTGCATCTTCTGATTGCAGTTGGGAGGACACAGAATGCAGAAGGTCCAGAGAGAGGGCAACTGTGATTTTATATACCTACCATACCTCTATATGCCTCTTGACAAGCATTTCGTCGCTGCTACGGGATGAGGGCAACATCTCCGGCCGAGGAATGATGGTGATGGTTTTGAAGCATGTTGGAACAATGGTGGTGCTTGGAATATATTGAAGATGCCGGTGGGAACATCTGGCAGCTGGTCCGCACATTCTCTGAGCACATGACCAGGAATGTTTGGTCCGGTAGCCTTGCATGTGTTGTCTCTAAGCAGAATTCTCCTCACATCTGCCGTGGAAAGGCAAAGAACCTAGGCTGTGTCTTCGGTTTTCAGCAGCACGCATATCTTTGCTGTCATCCATGGCTTCTGATCAGGATGTGTGGTGATAGTCTTAGAAACAGCAAATGTCATAAATGCACTTGCTGATGTAGCCAGTCAAAGTCATGTGTTGTCACAAATAGCATTATGAATATGGTGCATTATGAGCCTGTCTGCAATCAAATCACAGCTGTGACATTATATGTAATTTTACTGGCAACACGTCATGGCATCTTGTGTGTAGTATATTGTGGAACCTCCCTTTGCCAAGATAACAGCACATTTCTTAATATGTTGGATATGCTGGGAGAAATCAAGTTAATCCTCTTTTGTTCCTGCTTGGATCCACTGTCCTTCACAGGTTTTTTGTGAAGTTTACTTTCTGGGCCTGTGATGGTTACTGCAAAACTTGGTTTTGTTATGAGTAAATGTGTGTCTGGCGGTATGCTGCTTTTAACTTCTAGGCATAAGTAGTCAGATTTTTATCTAGCGTTTAAGTGCATTATCAAGTCCCTTTGGAAAACCAACTCAACTAAATGCATCTTTTAATGCAGATTAGACGTTTTCTTCATTTGGGGCAGCTGGTGGGCTAGAGGTTAGGGCACTTGCCCTGCGATAAGAAAGTCCTGGGTTCAAATCCCAAACTGCTTGTGAATGGGTTAAATGCAGAGAAAGAATTTTGTGTTTTTCCCACTGTGTGCTGTGGTGTGTTTACGTATGACAGAATGGCCACTTTATACTTTTAACACTAATAATATTTGTCTGTTGCCAAAATCAGTTTTTTGTTTGTTTAATCTGCCATTAGAACCCAGTTCCAATCAAAAATCCAGTGATATTTAGTGAAGTGCAGATATTTGTGGATGTGGTTGGATGGTAAGCTATCACAATAGTTTGCTTGGCCGAATTGTAGTTTTGAAGACTTGGTGACCACAAGAGCAGCAAACCCCTGCAGTTGTCTGTGATGCGGTGAAATTTTTGCCTCACAAACCCTCTCCAGTGATTTGCAGGGAAAGCATTCTTTTTTCCCATAACAGTGAAATTAATTTTCCTCATGGTATATATTTCTCTTACACTGAATAAGTGAGAGGAATATAAAATGTACCCTGAGTATGTAAGGTTGCACTTATAAGCTTTTGCTTATCTTTAGCAAGGGAACCAATATTTCTGGAAGGGCACCAAATCTGACTCCATGCCTACACATACACCCATCTAAGGCTGCACGATTATGGCCAAAATGTTAATCACGATTATTTTGATTAATATTGAAATCACGATTATTAATCACG
>JBBPDB010146246.1:0-14753 GCA_037974465.1 Brachypetersius altus
AACATTAGCCAGGCTAGGGTTGAGTAGCCACACAGATGCGGAGGAAGAGACGAGGTGTTTCTCTCTCTCTCTCTCTCTCTCTCACACACACACACACACACACACACACACACACACTATATACATACACATACACACGCGCCCGCCCTTATCGGACATCCACCTCCGGCAGCACCTTCCATTCACCTCCCTGGCCTTCCTCTTGGTCTTATTTTAGGTAGAGGACACATTAACTCGCTCCTACCCGTGTTTTTCCTCTGTCGGTGTCTCTGTTTCAGCTCCACATTAGGCTTCAACCGCAGCCGCCATCTTGTCTACAGTGGTCGCGTGGTGTTCCCTCTGTGATTCGTGACGTCACGCACGACGCAGGCACCACGTGACGTGGACCGCCGTCTCATCGGTCGTGTTCCAATCGGGGTCTGCGTCAGAAACTTACCAGCAGTCTCAGGCTGCATCATAAGAAGTAACGTTGTTGATTTGATACAATAACTTAAGACTGCTACCACTGTATTATTGTATGCAATATACATACAAAAGTATTGGGACAATTCTTTCTCTGTATTTAACAAGTGAAGCAGCGTTCTGCCACGGAGCAGCGTGTGGGTACGGTGCCATCCTCAGGGGTGCCGGAGGCTGTCCCGGGGTGTACGGGACACAGGGACACACGGACACGATCCGGCCGGATCCGAGCCCCCAGCTCTGGAGGTGTTTAAGGCAACAGCGCTACACACTGCGCCACCGTGGGGCCAACCTACAACTTCGAAAGTACTTTATCACGGCTATGAGGGGCGAATGTAGCCCACTAGAAAAAAAGGGTTTAAGCTCCCTAGAGCAGAATGAGATCTTCGGACACCACCCACGGTGGAGAAGGGATTGATGTATTTTTAAAACGTGAGAGAGATGCCGACGGTGTGACAGGACATTTAACGTGTGTAGCACGTCTCAATCGCCCCGAAGCCATGGCATAGATCAGGAGGACTGAGAAAGAACGAGATCGTTAGAATAATCTTTGCAACAGTCGGCTCTCTTCGTGTTAGTAAACAAAGCAGTGCGTCCTCCCATTTAACACTTCACATCACATCCGCCATCACTGCGTAGATCCGCCGGCTTCAATATATAAAATATCACCTTCATTCAAAGTATTCAGGAGCTAACCCGCCGGTGCGAGCCAGCATACACTATGAAACACAATGTATTTAAAATGTGCTTAACTCTACCTTAATCTACCCCTGATAATACACCATTACACCAAACTTCTTAGTTTGTATTGTGTCCATTATTTTGTGCATTGATCCCTTAATTTTACCCTGAGGGTAGATTTAAGACATGAGTGTGAAACACCTTAATCGTAAACATTAATTCAGGAGGTTCTGTTATTTAAGGGGCACATTTGAAATAATAAGGGGAGAGCTCCGTAGTTTTACCCTTAACCAGTCTTAAAATGTACACTTTTCATCTTAATTTCCCGTAATTTCCTAAAAATTTACGTCAGAAATGAAGGTTATTTTTAGGGGTAAAATTAAGGGGGTTGGTTTCGTAGTGATTTAAGGTCATATTTTTGTTGTGACTATTACTGCACATGAACACAGCAAAAAGAATAAGACGTTGAAAGTCTGTAATGCTGATTATTCATTCATTGATATTCCAAAAAACTTTAAATGTTAAAATATTTTATATTTAAATAAAACACATTATAGAAAAACATTGAATAAATTACTGTATTCTCTCTTTGTGACAATTGTTTTTTGTGTGTTGTTTTATTGTATCATCTTTGCACAACAAAAAAATTGTACGGAACCTCGATGTCGGCATTTTTGAGAAGACCATGTTTCACACGTTTTTTTTGTTTGTTTCTAAACAACAGAACTGACTTTTGAATCCTCCGTGTTTATTTCTTCCTTGTAAAGGAGTGGTCATCCACATTTTTCTTCCATTTTATTTTTCCACCAGAGGTCCACGTATGGTATATCAAAAACAGCCACAATTGATTGTATACAACAATTTTCCGTCTGTCTTTATATCTTTAGAAATAAACTTTTTTTGTTTACTTTGACTGATGTGAATAATTGTACTGTGCCTTACTCAAAAAGCAGCCTAGATGGAAACACTATTATGACTTCAGCACAAGTAGGATGGTCTAAACAGTGAAAGATGGTGGAAGTATATAAATGCATTTATATATAAAGTATAAATGTCTTTCATTTGAATTTAAAACGGGTTGCTTTTCGATATATGAATTGTATGTGCTGGAGATTAATGGTCCTTTCTAAAAAAAATAAATAATGTATACATTAAAGTGTAATATATATTGGGAAAACGGACCATTACACCAACAGCGACTTTAATGACATTGCACTAAGATAGACTTTTATATGGACTCTTCTTTGAAGGCTTTCGACAAGATTTTGGAGTGTTTCTATGAGAATTTGTGCCTATTCATGTAGAGCATTTAGAAGGTCAGACAGTGCCGACTCGTAATCTCCGTTTCAGTTCATCCCAAAGGTGTTGGATGGGGTTGAGGTCAGTGCTTTCTGCAGGCCAATCAAGTTTTTCCACACAGAACTCGTCCAACCATGTCTTTATGGAGCTTGGTTTGTGCACTGGAGTTAGAGACCTATCCCAAGCCCTGAAAAACAGGTATGTCCCAATACCTTTGTTCACATTGTGTATGTAGAGTGTTGAAGTGTTTTTTTTAATCGGCTCCGTCTGTCGTCCCGTCAACCGCTTCGCTCTGTTTGCGTCATTTCCGGCTTCGTGATGGCGGTGGATTTGACTCCGAGATTCAGAAGACTGAACAGTCAGACCAGATGTTTAAGGGAAAACAAACATTTACCTGGTAAAATGAGTTAGTTTTTGATGTTTACATGCATTACTGGCTGCTGTGTGTTCAACTGTACCGTTAAAACATATGGAACTTTCCAGCTAATGTTCGATAGAAGTTTGTCAGTTTAAACGCTAACAGACTAACAGATATTTCCCACACATGGGCTTAAATGCGAAGCACATTTTGTACTTACTATAAGCATTAACTTTATTAAAGTAACTTTATTAAATAAAAAACGTTATTTTCCACTAAAATTGAGTTCAGATGTGGAAGTCCCTTCTTAGGCATAGTCCCACCTGTGAGAGCTGTTTACTAGAGAACATGACTGTGACTCTTGTGCTCATGCAGAAAGAGAGACACAGGACACAGTTCCCACATAAGTTAGTAATGATGAATTGTTTTGCCCACATCAAATATTCTAGAAAAATAATCATCATAAAATATTTGGAGCTGTATAGTGACATAGCAGTTGTCAGTGCAGGTTAGGATTGTTTTCGTTGAACTAGTTTGTAAAACTTAAAACCAGAGTCAGTATGTTTCATGGCATACAAACCTACTATTTATTTATTTCAGGTGTGACAGGGCCATTCAAGGCAACACAGCTTTGGCGGAACATTATTGGGGCCTTACAGACACAGGTTGAGGTCAAGCGGCGCCGCCAGCACTTGCGCATGCACAGAGAGTGCTTCACTGGTTCCGATGCTGTCGATGTGGTGCTCAGCCATCTTATGCAGAACATCTATTTCTGCTCCAGTGAGGTGTCCCGTCTCAAGGCTGCAAGGCTCTGTCAAGCCCTAATGGACACCCGAGTGTTCGAACCTATTGGAATGAAGCTCTTTCGCAGGGAGAATGAAATGGCCTTTGAAGACACTAGCTGCAGCCTCTACCGCTTCTTGGACTGTGATGCCCTTCCTGGATCAGCCAAGGGTGGTGAAGATGTGGAGAATGCTACATCATTGAAACAGAATGGGAAGAAAAAGAAGGGGTCCAGGTCAGTACATGAACTTCATAATACTGACATAATTTTCAGAACCTCCTTTTAAACATTTCTATTGAATATGGATTTTTCCCATAATGGTCTTATTTCCATGGTCGTAGGATTTGACACCTTTAAAAAAAAGGGCTATGAATATTATACATGCATTATACATGCGTTTTGTTGGTCAGATTGAACAAGAGCTAAAAAACAAACTGGTTAAAAAATTTTTTAATAAAACATAATTGCATGCAAACTTACCATCAAGTCTATTTACTTACTATGCTCTGATTGTTGTTGTTTACAGACACTCTGTAAACAACAAGAGTGGTCTGAGTCTTTGGTCTGAGTCTGTTTTCTGACTAAATGCAGTTGTATTGACCATAATGTCCCATGATATGCAGAAAAGAGACTGACCACCCCTGTCCTTGATATGTGTTTGTTTGAAGAATTAACAATTTGAGAACCATCTCCAACCCTTTGGCACATGGATCCTCCGATAGAAGGGTAGAGAGGATACTCCAGACGATCAACCTACAGCCATCCATGCCGTCTGGCCTAAATCATGCTGGTTTATCCTCTAGTTACCTCTCAAATAATGGTAAGACCAATGTAAAGACCCTAAATTCTTAGTTTATTACAGTGATAGTCATTAATCAGATCTTAATCAGATCTTGTGGTTATTTATAAAAACAAGCTTCTCAACTCAGAATTAAATAAGGATCATAATTTCATAATGAAACACTGGGAGTAACAGTCACATACAACCCTTTCAGCACTTTGCTTAAATGTCTTATGTTTTCATTAGATTTTGAAACTGATAAATGTTTAATGTTGCTTGTGCTAACTTATTCCTTATTATGTAAAAGTTTTTAGCACACACTCATGCCCTAGTTCTGTAGCGTCTTTACCCCTTGCTAGGTTACAAAGGATGTACAAAATAGATTTATGTAAAGGTGAGATTTGTTGAAATATTTTTTACAGTGGTACAAGAAGTGTGGAAACGGCAAACTCTCCTCATGCTGCTGCAGCTGGTGGAGTTACCCATATTGGACTGCATTTTGACCTCACCAGCAAAACCTGAGCCTCTTCGCATGCACTTGCATCATAACCACGATGATCTGGTCATTTCCAACACCTGCGTGGACCGGGAAGTGTCTCAGGTCCTCAACCTGCCAGAGTGAGTATCCAATGTTATGGTCTCATGTCACTGTAGCAAGTTTTCATCAAATTCAGATTATAAAACAGTCTTCTATTGCAATGTGGTAACAAAGCTTTAAGAGAAATAATTACTATCTAATTATTAATATAATAATTTTGTTATTGTTGAGAACATCTGCACCATTTCAGGATTACATTTTAATTAGGGTTCAAATGTAAATATAATACATTAATTTTCTGTCAGTATTGTTTTGCCTACCTTCACATGTACCTTTTGTCTTTTTAGAATGGACTCATGGCTGATGGCAGCTGTGGACTGTCTGGAGCTGTTCCCTGATCAGTTGATTGTGGCGACAGGGGAGCAGCTGCTCCAGGACAGTGCCATGGAGGATGAAGAGAAGCAGAGTGTTCTAAAGAGGCTGCTGTTTGACACCATAGCTAAATACTACAGCAGTCAGGAGAAAATGCCTTTACTGGCTGGATGTTACATGGAAATCCATGCAGGCATTCTTGAGCTGTTAGGTAAAAAGCAGTCCTAGTGCAGTGCTGAGAGTAGAAACTTTAGTATTTGTGCTTTTTACATTGTATGCTTAAGTGCCCATTTCAGACCCACCCTGCCTCATATCTGTGTGTACCTATGTATTTCTATAAGTTTGTCTTAATGCTGCGTTATATAATGTTCTTTTGTGTGTTTGTGTGTATTAGACTGTGGTAGGAGTGAGGATGCTCTGAAAGCGTCCCAGCTGTGTCTGCGTCTGCTGGATGCCAGCTCTAGAGATGAGCTGCGCAGACTGCTGGTCTTCATGGCTGAAGCTGCAGATTCTACTGCTTTCAAGCTGCACAAACAGGTATTAACTACAAACAGCAAATCCTAATTATACCTATCAGTCAGTGACAGAAATTGCTCTTTATCACTTGTTATACCTCAGTGTTCAGGAATGCTAATAACTGTTTATAACACGAGCTGTGTTCTTTTTTAACTTGTTTGTTTGCAGATAGAAAACAGGACCTTGGTCTGCAGAATGTTTGTGAAGGCTGTGCTTCAGAGTAAAGATGTGGCCCGTTCGCAGTGTGAGCAGCTGTTACTGTTTCTCATGGACAACCACTTACACCTGTTCAAAGTAAATTCAACCCAGCCATAACAGCCCAGTACTAGCAAAACTAACTACTGTTCAGAAGGTTGGAATCAGTTTTCAGATGTTTGGCATCTTTTTGAATATATACAGCAAATCTGGTAGCAGATGAATGTAAGTAAGTGAACAGTAAAAAACTTAGTAATATATAACACGTCTGTGTCTGTGTCTGTGTGTGGGTGTATGTATGAGTTAGTACTGTAATCACAAAAAATGTAAATATGGCAAGTGATTCCAATCTTTTGAACTGCATTTTTTCTTTTATTACCAAATCTGTTGTCTGTGGAATCGTATGCTTTTGTAATGACTGCCCATTCATCTTTCAATTTTGATTTGACATAATAAAATTAGACACCTGTGCCCCTGATTGAAGCGGTGAGGCAGGCTCTTCAAAACCTACAGCAAGGCAGGGATCCAGCTAACATAGCCTGTAAGTTTACATTAAACACTATATGTTGCATGAATGTGTCTTCATTAAGGGCTGAATCTTTGTTCTGACAATGATCTAATTCTAATTCCTATGCATCATAATCTCTCATCATGCCACATTTTGGCTGAATTATTTTGGTGTAGTTCAGAATCATTCTTAAAAAGAATTAAAATATTAATGGAGGAACAAATTGAAGATAAACTTTGCAAACAATTTTCCAGGGTATTGGGGGGATATTTTAAAGTTTGAAAGTAGCCAGAAATTGTGTTTGGAACAGGTTAATGCATGTGTTTTGTTGAGTATTATAATAATAGATTATACCATTCCAAAATCTTTGAAGCTGAATGACAATTTTTAAACCCATACTTTTAATGAATGCATGTGTGCACTAAAACTTATGTCTTTGTTGCTTTGTAGTGTTTGCATTTTGTCAGCAGGTTTCAGTGAAGCAGTATGAGGAGCAGCGAGAGAAGACCACCTTTGAGTGCCTAAAGCAGCTTATTGACCACATCACCCTGAGTAACGACCTGTCTGTAAAAAAGAGGAGGCGGCTCCTCAAAGAGTTCCAGAAGCACCACCCAGCGGTGTTCCTCCAGCATTTCTCCTCCACCTTCTAGACAGCAGCACAAACATGGCGAGTACTCAAAGGAGATAAAAGAGGTTTTTTGCTTTGGGTCTTGTCTGAGCCTTTTAAAAGTATGTAACGTGTAATGACTTCCTGAAACTGGAGTTACATTATGTATTTGCAGGAAAAGTAAAGGGCTGACAAACAAAAGGGAAAAGACAAAGTAGCACAACAGTATTGTTCAATATTTTGGACACCATTGCTTGGCACAACAACATTTTCCAGTTATTTTTACAGGATTTAAAAACACTAACTGCCATTTACATGATCTGAACCTTTTGTGATGGTCAACAGTAGAAAATGGCCTAAATTACATGGAAGAAATGTCATTTAAATGAACAATGACGTTATGAATATTACCAAATTCAAGGACGTGAAAAATTGTTACTTTAATGACGATGCCCTGGTTACACACACTGTGTTTCAGCCCAGAGTGACACTCACTGTAGTTTGAATTGTTCAAAAGTTGTTTAATTAAGCCAGGATAATATGTTGTCTTCTTAACTAAATCTGTTTCCTGCCATTTTTAATTTTGTTTAACTTTTTTCAGCTGAGAATTACTTGAATTAAAGTGTGGATACAGATGGTCAGGGATATTATTAAAATTGAACTTTTAATGTTTTGTTTCATTAATGTAGTTGCCTGAGGTTCTGGAAGTAGTAGATGCACTGGATATTGAACAGGCTTGAAAGTTGATTTATTTTTTTCTGTGCAGTTATTGGTGAAATTTGTGATTGTTCCTAACAAATATATATTGTGAAATATAGCACAACACTGAATAATTTAATAATCTGTCTAAATAATAACATAATTGTATATTTTGGGGAAAAAATAAATAGTTTGCCATTTTATGCTATAGTTGATCTGGATGAACCATAATTATAGGTGTCTTCCATATATTAGTGATTTTAGAGTGGTGTAAGAAATGGTGTTTGTGGTACAAAATGGTAAAGTTGAAATTACATTTGTAGCTCATGTTTATGAAGGAGCACTTTATGTTCTGATTTCTAAAAATGCAGTCAAACCTCTCATTTTACCTGGATTTGATGACTTTTGTGCCAGTTTTGTAGCATTACTAATGCACTACTTTGACTTAACACTGCCAGTAAAACTGAGTTACTGTCTAAGTGGTTTTGTTTGTTCATTATTAATACTTTATAGGGATAAAAGATCTTAAATGGGAATGGAAAGTCATTCAGACTGTTTTTATGTAAAACTTGCTGATTATATAAAGAATATAACATATAAACAACGTGAATATAATATAATACACCCTGAAATATACAGAATCAGAATTGTTGATGGTGGTTGTGATGGAATCAAACATCTGAAAGGTTTAATTCTTCTATGGTTACAGATATGCTGTGTGAAGCCCAATTGTTTTGGCGTAGTTTTGAAAAAAGCTTTTGGCCCCAAAACTTAAAACCTTTAAAATCTATGGTCAGTAAGGACCTATGGATGGTCCTGAAAGATTTACCACATTTTTACCTTTATTGGTACATATCATACTTCAAAAGACACGTGTAGATTCACTGGTTTTTTTGGATGGTACATACAATTGCTATATTTGTGCTATACAGATTGCATCCTCTGGATCCTGGCACCAAATGTATAAGGAAATCCAAACTGACAAGGTTCTCAATTGACCAGTGCACATAAAAACACAATCATTTAAACTGAAAAAAGTTTAACTTGATACTGAAATGTTAGCAAGCTTGTGTAGCAGGTTAGATTTAAAAAAATAAATAAATGGGGAAAAAAAAGTAAAGAATGCAGACAGGACAAAAAGAAAAAACAACATTTATTGTAGTCGATAATGGTTACAGTACATGTCTGAATGAATGTTATGATGGACTGCAAAACAGGTAGATAATAATACTTATTATTTTCATTTTTGAACGATATGACAAATAAAAATCACAATTTATTTTTAAAAATATATATTCATAATAATTATTACAAATAACAGTAACAATAAAAAATTGTTGTGGAGGACTCTTATGTTGTTCAGGAGGACTGTCCTCTCTCTCCCGCTCGCTCTCTCCCTCTCTGTGTTTCTGGGTTCACAGAGATCTCCTCCTCAGGTGTTTTGATGAAGCTGCTCCAGGCTGTGGGTCCTGTTCGTGTTCACACCTTTAAAGCCCTAAAATTAACGTCTGTGTGAAGTAAACCTTGCTGTCATCTCATCGTGGATAAAGGTAAGAATCGATATTTCGACAAACCTGAAGGGTCCGGCTGAAGGGTGTTGTTAATGATCTGACTCTCAGCCCAGAGTGACGTCTGGATCTAGCTAAGCTAACTTAGTTAGCCTGACTGGTCTGCATCATGTCTGTTTTTTTCTCCTTCTTTATGATCCTAACAACTTTACTGTGTTTTAACAACGTATTTTGCTCATTTGCTGGTCTAGGAAGGCAGTTGTTTAAGCTGAATGTAATAGAACACACGGAAAAAGAGGAAACAAGTAATTGTTTATTATACAAGTAATAATGTATTGTTTAATATTGAACTAAATCTGTCCGGTAAAACGCCCTCAGCCAGTTTGGACTGGTTCGGGTAATATTTACCAATACTTTGTATTTTTAATGTCTGCTTCAGTATCGACTGAGCTAAGCTAACTAACGTACATATTGAATATATCTTAAGACCAAAAAGAGTTGGATATTAGACTCTAGATGGGTCTACCGTCCAGATGTGAATAACAAGCGGTTAGATATTTATATTTGAAATTATTTTACATGTTCTTTGGTAGTTTAAACCATTTTTAAACTTTAGCCAAGGAGAGCAAACAGCACAAAGTGTCTTCCTTAGCTTTAGCTGTCAAGCTAAAGTGTCAATAATTAACTCACTGCCTTCTGTCTTTCTCTGTGGTTCTATTTAAAACCTTTAGACATTGTAAAACTATTATTCCGTGAGATTACTGTATGTTTATATATATATATATATATATATATATATATTTTATTTTATTGTTTAATTTTTTAAAAGTTAAGGTGAATGGCAGTAATATTGGGGTGTGGATGCGTGATGGGTTCACCAGTTTGTAGCTCGCATATAATCAGAATTCTCAATATTTATGTCTGGTTCTAAATAAAAAAATAAATAGTGTCAGGAAAGTACTGTTCATACAGCAGCAGATCACACAAACAACGCATTACATTGGAGATGTTTATACAAAACCATTCTCTGCGGCCCAAAGCTTGGGGGTTTGAATCCCAGGACTGCTAGTAGCACCACTGAGGTTCCTTAGAGAAAGGTACCGTCCCCACATACTGCTCTCCATTAGCGGCATCGCTGGCTGCCCGCTGGTTCACTTGGTGAATGGGTTAACACACTGTATGTTGTGCTGTGGTGTGTTCACCTGTGACTATAATGGGCTGTTTTACTTACTTTGTGTTGAGAACATATCACAACAGACATCGCCTCCAAGTCTTACCGAAATATTCACAAGTGTGAATCATCAGAAACAACTCTCTAAGGAAGGAATGCTGAAAGGAAACCACTCAAAACAAGAAATCTGCATAATTATACTTAACATTTCTTATTGTGAAGGTGTGGTGGACTGTTAATTGTATCACACCTGTATGGGATGCTGGATATAAGGTATTGGCAGATACTGTGTTCAGTATTGGCGTAAAACCAGAATAAAACTACATAATGATAAAGGCATCATTTCAAAACAAAACCTTTTGCCCATATGTGCAGTGTTATTTGAAAAACCAGATTGTTTGTTAAAAAGGCATCTTTTAGGTCTAATTCATACAGTTCTGCAGTGAAGCCCAAGTGTGTAAGAAATGATCGCAGTTAAATATGAAACTCTGCAATAAGCACATTACAGCTCTACACATCAGCTCAAATTCTTCCCCCATTTACAAAATCTTGGCTGCTGCATCTCATTCGCATCAGTGCTCCGACACCTGATCACATTGTGAGAAAGCAAGAGAATAATTTATGAAACTACAGAGCTTGCAGTTTCTGGAGTGTTATTTATTCTGGAGAGTGTCGTTCTATGAATCCTCTGACTCCAGCAGATAGTAAGGGCACATCTTTACATTTTTTACTATATAAAATTTAAATACACTGCTGTTTCAAACCATTCAGTGTTTTTTTTAGAGAACCATTTTTTGTAAATGAAGAACCTTCACATAAAGGCCAGGTTCGAAGACCCTTAAGTTGGTTAGGGACAGGAAAAACCTTGCAGTGCCACATTTTGAAAAGTTTAAAAAATATATACAAATATTTTTTTAACAATTCACACTCTACACTGAGCTAAATCTAGTTAACCAGTTCCACTTTTACACACTTTCTAATACATCATGTAGGTAGTATGTAGAAGTTCTGACAGATGTTCAGAAAAACACAAGACGTTGTGGTGTAAGTTATCACAGTAAAAACAAACACTGCCATGTTGGCATATGTTATTTTATATTGTATTATAGTTATGTGACATGTCTAAGGATTTTCATATGTTTGTATATCAACTGTATTTATTACTGTTTTTGCTATTTTAAATACCTTAGTGCATATAATGTGGGTGTAAAATTTTAAACTACTGTCTGAAAGGCATTTTTTTAAAGACATTATTGTAAGCTTTCTGTGAACTTTCAAGTTGTTTTTGATATATTAATGCTGATTATTCATTTTATTATGATTCTACATATGCTTCATAGCTTTCTCAGTCTTTTTAAAATCTTCTACGACTCTGCTGTAGTTGCCTTATTTTTACTTATAGCTTCTAGGTTCGCTCTTCTTAGCACAGTGGAGTCATTTTATATGCGTTTTGGCAACCAAATTAAACTTATTTGAATGATTCAAAATGAGTCATTATTGGACAATAAAAAATATACAGTGAGACATTCTAGAAATATTCAGTATTCATAAACTGTTTTTGCAATATTTAGTTTTTCTTAGAATTGTGATCAAGTAAGAGCAAACAAAATGTATCTGCACTTTTAAGAAGAGTGGGAACAAGAATTTAAGAAGCGACACAAACTGTTCATGAACTAATAAAATAAAAACATGTTATGCAAGCATACAGTTATTATACAACGGATGTTGCTTAGACTCTTTGTTAACTGGTTTAAATTTTTATTATTGTGCATCCAGCTGTTCAGTGTTGTACTGACAATATCCATGAAATAATCCCAAAAGTCGGACATCACAATCGCAACATGCCTGTATGATATTTCAAACAAGCACAGAACTCTTAATGTGAACTTCTGATGGAAAGTTTTTATTGTAACTTGTTCATATGAATCCCACATGTATCGAATGGATTGTATCAGATGGCAAGCAAGCAAGGATCTCCGAGTTAGACACTAGTAGGTAGGTGTAAAGACAAAAGCGACTCTTGGATTCAGATTGTTACAGACAGATGACTGGGTTGAAGAAAGGCCAGGTTTGTGTGGTGCTCAGCAAACCATGAATCTGGTACAGAGTGTTGGACTCCCAGGGGTTAGTAATTTGTAAAGAAGATGGAAGTGGTTCCTTTCAGTAGGATTATGCCCCCTGCCATGCTGCACGCATCTGGCGAATATGAATGGATATTTTTAAGTTGCCCTGACTGCTAAATACCCCACATCTTAAACTGATTTGCTAGAGCAAGTACAATCCAAGTCTCACAACTTACAAGACTTAAAGAATCTGCTGTTGATGTTTTGATGCTAGAACCACAGAGCACCCTGGTGTTGTAGAGGCTGAGAGTTCAGAGCTGTTTGGTGGGAGATGTATCTCTGCTGTTATACCCCCCTTGTTTCCACATTAACCATTAACTATTGCGGTACCAAGGATTCCATATCGTTTCACAAAGGGCTAGAGTGGATGCAGCTTTTCATCCCAACAAAGTCGGCGCTCACATGATCAGTTGTTTGAAGAATGAGACCATTTTGATAAGCACGTAGAGTCTGTTGTTTGATTGGATTGATACCTTGCAGCCAAGTCGGTCTTTTGCAGATAAGCTTGGGCAGCCCTGGCCCAGGCGGAGCAGAGAAAAGAACACTTGTTGAATTAAAAATGAGTCAAGATTTCATTCTGCTCAGTCTCTGAGCTACTGTCATCTTTTTCACACATTCTCAAAATGATCTTTTCTACATTAAAACACAAGCAGGGCTGGGTAAACTGCATAAAGACAGCAAGTACGCTCAGTGGTTGTTGCTGCTGCTGTTTCTTCATTCCTTGTTTGTCTCTGACACATAAAAAAGGAAAGCGTGTAGAGTCTGAGAGAGAAAACAGATGCTGTGTGTGTGTTGGTGTGAGAGAGAGTGAGAGACGTTGAGTGAGGCGACTGGCTGTGAAAAGAAGTTTGTTTGTGAACGCTTGCCAAACAGTGCTTTGTTGCTTAGCTGACTTTACATTCAGAGACATGCTCTGTATTTAAAAAATGGTGGATTACCTAATAGTGTGTAAAAAGGTATGTGATATGTCACAATGTGCCAGGCTATAGATTCTACTTGTTTTTTGGGATGTTTTTGAGAATTTATACTCAGTTGGCTGAAAAAAATCTCTGGCTATTTTTAATCACGGCAACTCAAAAGATTGTCTGCATACCACCGGTAACTGTAGTGTGAACAGTCTGTAGTGTGAACAGTATTCCGTACAGTTCATAAAAACAGTTCTGAACCTTACTAGAAGGATTCAAATTTGTTAAACGATGCATTGAATCTTTTTGTAGAGAATAGAAATTCTTGTGAGGTCAGAGATTTACACTCCTTACGCTGCTTAATATGCACAACACCAGTGCTCTAAGTAATTAGCCTTGTCCAGTTTCTTACACATTCCGCTACTGGTTAAGTCATTCAGCAAGTGCCCACAGTTAGTAGATGTTTCCTACTGATTCTTCACTGCATTCATTTCTGTCACTGAGTTTTAAAATGCTAATGTAATATTTTATCTTGTCTGTTTGCTGTAGGTTGACAGCCGACTGCACCATGGAGTCCATGCTCAATAAGCTGAAGAGCACCGTAACCAAGGTGACGGCTGATATGACCAGTGCCGTTATGGGAAACCCAGTGACACGGGAGTTTGAAGTTGGCCGCCACATTGCCAGTGGGGGGCCAGGCATGTGCTGGAGGATTTACAATGGCACGAAGAAATCCACAAAACAGGTGTGACACAAATCAAAATAATGAGAAATGTCTTAGGCTGTATAACAGAATTGCTGTAAATTCCTGAGAATTTAGGGTATAGGTCAGTCTTTTTTCTTTTTTTTTGGTTGAAAAATCAAATATTAGTTTTAGTGTATGTTTGTTTGTTTTTGTCAGAGGTTTGCAATGTTCCTTTTGTTGACCTTGCAATAGACAAAGTAAAGGAGGAACTTTGCTAAAGTGTGTTTTTGAAATGATGAAACTGTTCATGATGTTGCATCTTAAATTCATTTTAGTCTTTTTTTGTTGCAATAACTTGTGTAATATAATAGTTAGTGGTGCAACGGATCACTGCCGATCTCTCTCCACGGTTCGGCACGCATGTGATCCGAAGATTCGAGAAAAAGAAAAAAAAACCGTGCCGGCCCAAATTTGAAATCGTGCTTGCGGGTCTGCCGTGTGGGCGCATTTCGACATATCTACGAAAGACACGCGGAAAGCCGTTTGTAAAGCGGGGAGGGGGTG
>JBBPDB010146295.1:0-14750 GCA_037974465.1 Brachypetersius altus
GTGATACAGAACATGATGGAATAATATAAATGATAGGTTAATTATAAGGTCTAAAATTAAAACATTTATAAAAATCACTTTTAGACCCATTATAGGCTTGGTGGTCTAATATTATGCCAAATGATGCCTGAATGAGCTTTGTAGTTTATCCAAACTGATAAAATCTCACAAATTAGTGACCACGTTTATTTGGAAAGGAATAATTAGCTTTCAGCGGAAACACTGAACAAGTCGCAATCGTGTCTAATCGACTTTTTTAATCGCTTCTATTTTGCATAAAACAGTAACGGAAACCTGCCTAGTGTCGCACTCCATGGCAGCAGGCAGCAAGAGCAGGGAGTGGTGGCAGCAGCAGTGCTTCCTCGGAAACAGCAGGAGGCAGTTTTGTGAAAGAGTCAGATGTGCAGCCCCAGCAGAGGGAGGAGATTTAGGACTGAGCTCGGATCAGGAGACTGAACGTTCTAAAACTAATGATTGATACCAAATGTGCTGGATCCGCTTACAGGCAGAGCCAGGGAGCAAAACTATAAAACTATGAAAGAGAAAAAAACATGAAAAACATTTATGAATAGTGATAAACATTTCTGAATAACATAGTGCTCTCCTTTATTACACTGAATACTTTTAATACTGAACAAAACACCAGCTGCAACCACAGCAACCGTCTAGAATCACACTAGCAACCACGCCTGTCAAAATCCAGAGGCGGAGTGTGGACAGCCTGTTATTTTCCACAAAGTTACACAGAGAGTCACTCTCGTCTAAAACTCCTGCGTGTGGAAAACAACTCGCAAAAATCTTTAACGGGTAGGATGTCCGGAATTGCGTCCGTGCTGGCCAAGAAGAGGGCTTTGGCCGCGGGCTTCGGTTCCAATGCCAACGCGATCAAGTACTTGAACCAGAACTTTGAAAGTTTGAGGACCGAAAGCTTGAGCCGGGGGCAGCTTTTCTGTGACTCTACTTTTCCGGCCCGTCCTGAATCGCTAGGTTTTAACGAGCTGGGTCCACGGTCATCCAAAGCTAGAGGCGTCCAGTGGAAGAGGCCTGGGGTGATTTTTTCTTCTTTTTTTCCTAATTCTTCATCATTTATGTATTTGATGGAAACCATGCAAGAATGAGATTGAGCAATGTAAAAACTCACGATGCCGATCAGTCCAACATCACGCAGAGTTAAGGTTTGACATGCTGCCAGCAAATTATTCTGATCTGAATGAAATTAAAGTGTTTTGGGAGTATATTTAGGGTTTACACTATAAAAATAGTAATTTTGAGGCATTTTTTTTACCACATGATAATTTAACAAATTAATGGAAAGCTTATATATATATATATGTATGTATATATATATATGTGTGTGTGTGTGTGTGTGTGTGCGTGCGCGCGTGCGTGCGTGTGTGTGCGTGCGTGTGTGTATGCAACAACTTGTTGCTGTATTAGTGCATCACTTGTACAACTGCATATAAAAGATTACGTCAAATTACGTTTTTGCGGGGAGTCAGCACCAGCATTTTCAAAATTTCAATAATTTTGAAAATGTCAATGTGCAATTTACTGAACATATTTAAAAAAAAAACTCTGCACGGGCCACATTTGTAAAAAATAAATAGATGTGTTATCTGCCGAGAATGTGTACTTATGACAAAACATCCAAGAGTGCTAAGCTTTGGCATATTTCTGTATATCTGATAACCGTGTCGACACTTAGACTGACACAATTCTAAATGTTTCCTAAATTTCTGCGTACTGCATGATTAAATGGTTAGGACATAAACAAACTCATTCAGAGTGGTTTGCAGTGGAACACTCTACAGAGCAGGGGCGTTGGCTGAGCATGGAAGTATCCAGAGTTTGGCCCAGTTCTTTGTAGGAAAGTTTTAGGATATCCTCCAGCCCGTTTTCTCATTAACTAGTTAAATACTGGTAGGACTTCAGTACTATTGATGTCTTACAGAGGGAATCACAAATAAACAAGTCGCCTACAACTCTATTCGGTCCAGTCTACTCCATAGTTGGACTATATCGGAGGTCAAAACTCCATTCCTGGAGTATCTGTCTTCCAAAACTTGGAAAACCAAATAGACTTTGTGACCCCTAGTTTCCTATCACTGCCAGGTCATTTTCCTACAATTCATTATTTCATATAAAACTGTGCTTATCTTTTCATTTACACAACATCTCAACAATGTCTTAATCAATTCCATAAACCCTCTAGAATAAAGTAATTAGATTCGTACAATTCATAAATTGAATTCTGATGTATGACTATTTCTAAGAAATATTAAACTCTACTGTGTATTTATTATTTTTTTATACTTCAGGGACTGGGATTGGATTGGTACCTGATATTGGTACCCTGACCTGAGATAGACTTAATTCATGTTGAATTAGTGCAACTACTTATGCATATATGTTTACACAGTGATTATAGACTGTCTATGTCCAGCTGTGATGACTCTGATTTTTGTTCCTGTAGGAGTTAATCTCCAGCCCGAAGTTTATTGTTGAAGGAGCTACAAGAACCGATATTTGTCAGGGAAGCTTGGGTAAGCTTAAATTTTCAGCCTGGCCAAAACACAGAGATTATAAAGAAGAGTTTGTAGCTCCCCTAAAGATTCTAAAAGTCTTGTGAATAATTCCAGGCTGCTGCCAGGTGGTTGGAAGGCTTTACCACAAATTATAGATTTTCATGGCTTTAACCTTATCTGCAACATAAATGAGCTTTAATATTTTTCTGGAATTGGCAACATTAAAGCACATTTGATACACAATTCAGGGCTTCTTTTCTTACTAATTTCTTTATTTTGTAGAGCTGTTGTATGAAAGCAATATAACACTTGCATTATCATAGTTAACTGTTAACGTCAGCCGTTATTTGTGTTAAAACACTCAGATATCTGTTACTTGAATAAAAGTGTTATTAACTGCAATATATCATATCTAATATACCATAATGTAATATACTATATTCATTTTGTCAATTTTTATGTGAAGCAGTTAATCTCACAAGACCATACGAGCTAAGAGCTTGGGTGGATGAGTCATGCAGGGGCGTCAGAAGTGTGACGATCCATATTTCAAAAAAGATAAAACACAGTTTAGAGTGTTTAGAGCAATACAAAGATCTGTGTTAAAGTTATAAAAGCCAAGCTGTTCTCCAAATGAAATACATTTCTATGGAGAACACGTCTTTGTAGGATCTGTGGTAAGCAGAGGCCCTGGGGGTGAGACTGGATCATGCAGTGTACACTAAGCTCAAGACAGTCTGAGAAGGATTGCAGCATTTACAGGGTGCTAATAGGAAAGGAACATTTGTACTAAAATGTATACTGCAGCATTTTCTACCTTATCACTTATCTGTTGTCCCCTACGATTTCGTTGTATGAGTGGCATCAGTACAAATACAATAAAGGAATATCACATTATTTTGCATTGTGACCATTACGTTATCATGTAGTGACTCTATCTGTATTGTGTCTGTTTGTCTTAAGGTGATTGCTGGCTCTTGGCAGCCATTGCTTCTCTCACGCTCAATGAAGATGTGTTGTCACGGGTTGTTCCAGCAGATCAGGGCTTTGGAGATAACTATGCTGGCATTTTCCACTTCCAGGTATACTGATGCTTTTGCAGTACCTTCCTGAATAGAGCTCAAGTCTGTGCTTCAGCAAACTGAAGAATTATTTATTTACATAAAGCAAACATTAAAGCTAAGGCTGCTGAATGACAAAATATGTATTACTGCATGTGTTTTATCCTATGCTCTGTAAGGGGACCTTGGGTATTAGAAAGGCGCCCAAAAATAAAATGTATTATTATTATTATTATTATTATTATTATTATTTATTAATTTTTTAAAAACTGACATTAGCTTAGTGTTTTTTGCTAAAGCTGCCTTTATGTGCTGCCTCTGACAAAGCCATTTATGGTTAAGGATGACAGAATGCATAGCTGTGTTCATATGTTTAATTAAACTTCTGCTATTTAGTGAAATCAACTGCTTATGGTCACCTTGGCCGATGCTATACATCGGTTAGAGGGGTAAAAAAAAAAAAGCCCTTCCAGCGTAGGGCTGCAGAGCATCAGTTGATAAGTTAAAGAAGAGTTTTCAGAAGTGTAGAAGTTGTTACTGTAGCAAAGGTAGGGCTACACTCCTTTGATTTCTGATGTTGGATGATAAGGTGTCTGCAAACTTTTGGATATTTTGTGTAACCTCATTTGGAAAAACCCAAAACTGACATACTTCCCACATGAGTAGTTTGGCTTGAGGTGGGGCTTGTGGAAAGTTTTGGCTGGGATAGGAAGCCACTCTGAGTCACAAGGGAGGAACACCCTCACAAATTTCAGGGGAGGAGAGTGTTTGCATACCTTTTATATCACTTTTCACTCTTCATAGCTCCACAGGAACTATTTTCTTTCAAAATTTGATCCCTGAGGAACCTGTGTCGTAAAATGAATGGGGTGTATTGTTAGGTTTAATACAAGGATATGCAAAAGGAAACTGACACAAAAGATCGACACATTTTTTCCAAGCAGTGTAAACATTGTTGAGACTTGTATAGTTGTGTTCAGCCTGAAGAAAGTCAGTTGTTTATGTGTAATTGTAATATTCTACTGTACATTCTTCACATTTTCCGCAGTTCTGGCAGTTTGGAGAGTGGGTGGATGTGGTTATTGATGACCTGTTGCCTACCAGAGATGGAGAGCTACTGTTTGTTCATTCTGCTACAGGTTGTGAGTTCTGGAGTGCTCTCCTGGAGAAGGCCTATGCTAAGTGAGTGCACTTTAGTCAGCTAGACTGTTTAAAATCTGTATAGTCTTAATGGCATCAAAACACATAGATCTGGACTAGTCTAGTTAGCTGTTGAGAAACCTGGGTGTCATGACTGATGACCAGCTATCTTTCTCTGACCACACTGTATCTGTCTCTTGGTCATGTCACTTTGCCTTATACAACATCAGGAAAATCAGGGCATACCTGACTCGGTGTGCCACACAACTCCGGGTACAAGCCATGGTTATCTCGCCTCGATTACCGCAGTGTCCTCCTAGTGGGTCTTCCAGCTTGCATGATAAGACCCTTACAGGTGGTTCAGAATGTAGCAGCTTGACTGGTCTTCAACCAACCCAAAAGGTTGCATGTCACTCCACTGCTGATTGACCTACATTGGCTACCCACAGTTGGCCAAATTAAGTTCACTAGCTCTTGCCTACAGTCAGCACTCAGCTCCCTTAACCTTTTCATTAAGCTTCCTCCAGCTCACTTCCTCTGCACCTTTGAGCAACATTGTCTGGCTCTGCCTTCCTTACACACAAATCCAGTCCAGACTCTTCTCTTTTGCAGTTCCCCACTGGTGGAATGAGCTGCCTAAGCCAACAAGAGCAGCAGACTTCAAAAAGCAGCAGACTGTTTCTCTAGCTTCAAAAACCTGAACGTTTCCTCTTATTGTATGTTGCTTTGGATAAAAGCCTCTGCCAAATGAATGTAATGTAATATAATGTAATGTAGTCCTCCAAATTTATCATAATTTCTTTCACTAAAGCAATAGAACATGAAAGGTTATCATACCTTGATACGGTATGATATCATATCATCTTTGCAGAAATTAAGATCATTAGTGTTACTTAGCTTTATTACCTTTTTGCAATGTAAAGGATCCAGTAAAGCAACCAATCCTCTCGAAATTGTGCTTTTAATACTGTAAAATGATCTACAGATGCATTTTTGTTCCAACATTGGAGAAGCTTTACAGAACATTGGTAAAAATCCTATTTAGCCTTACAGGAGTCCTCAAGTTCTTAGGGTCTTGCCATATGACGTTTCGAGTTTATGACGCCCACTAGTTTAGTGTCGTAGCAGAAGAACACGCAGAATACGTATGTGTGAGGGAGTACGCTTATCTAAGCACAAGTGTTCTGTTTGTGTTGGATTTTTTGTAATTTTTTTCTGTTACTACAGCATAGTGTACAAGTACAGTATATTTATGTAGTTTTCCTTTTTCCATGGCTTAGCGTGGCTCACTGCATGCCGCTAATGCTAACTGCTAATGCTAATGGGTTTTTAGGCAATAAAGTTTTCTGATTCTGATTATTTATTTACCTTTACACTTTCTTTAAGGGTAATGCATTAATCTGAGTTTAACATGTTTGGGGGCATGTTTACGGTTTACACTATTAAAATAGGCAGCAACCCGACCAGTCCCACCCGACCACATATCATTGGATACCCCCCTTGTCGGTGCTTCGCATGGCCGGGGTGGCCTGGGTGGGTCTCATTGGACACTCCATTTTTATAGTCCGAGTCCTTATTCTTGGAGCCCACTACCGGGAGCCCCTCACTGTCCCTGTTGTGGATGTAGCCCCCTGCCAGAAGTCCCTCTCTGTCCTCATGCGTGGAGCCCCCTCCTGGGAGCCCCTCACTGTCCCTGTTGTGGATGGAGCCCCCTGCCAGAAGTCCCTCTCTGTCCTCATGCCTGGAGCCCCCTCCCGGGAGCCCCTCACTGTCCTCAGGGGTGAAGCCCCCTACTGGGAGCTCCACTCTGTTCTTGTGGACCTGGCCCCCTCTGGGGAGCTCCTGAGCAGGAAGCACATCACTGTCCTCAAGGGCAGAGCCCCCTACCGGGAGCCCTTAACTGTCCTGATGGGCAAGGCCCCCCCTGGGAGCCATTCAGCAGGGAACACCCTCTGGGGAGCCCCTTGTTAAGGTTACTTCATTTTTTCCTTAATAAATAAAATCACTTAAAAACACATTTTGTGTTTACTTATCTTTGTCTCAGCTAAATTTGTTTAATAATCTGAAACACAAGTTTGACATGCAAAAAAAAAAAAGAAATCAGGAAGGGGGCAAATACATTTTCACAGCACGGTAGCATTAACAGTGGTCTATTTGTCCTAGAGTACTCCCTATTACTCTCATGTGGCAGAATTCACAATTTTACATTTTCATTCATGTATATTCTCACCACAATATCTAGCATGCATCACACAAAAACTGATTATTGGAGAAATTCAAATCCCAATTTTGACTGTTAGCCTAGTCAATGATCTATAGGTTGAAAAAGACATTGGTTGAACTCTTACATTGTATGTAAGGAACTTCATTTAGTCCAAATAGACTCTTGGTAAGTTATTAATTATTTTGATTAGGGATGCAGCAATGTTTGATTTGTAGTATTGTTTGATATTAGTTTATGTTTGATAAACACAGGAAAGAGGGAAATGAAGCATCAGTCAAATCTAAATATCTGTCTGAGGCCGGCAGACAAATATCTGTGCATTCCTAGGAAAGAAGCCAAACAGAATTAATATAGTTAGACAGGTGGTTTCCTTGTTGACTTTTAACTTTTAAGTTTTTGTACTACACATCTGATAAGTCTCCAGGTATTTGGTGTCCTAGCAGTAGCATCTTTCTGCCTTGCTTCTGAACTCACCAGTCAAACAAATAAAAATCAAAGCAGCTCACCCCCAAAAAACCACCCCAAAGCAGATGTGTTTTTCCTTTAGGCCAGAGTGTCCTCAGCTTTTCAGTGTAACTGCTTTTCAATGTTACTTTTTGAAATTGTCTTGCTTTGTGTTATTACTTGCCCCGTATCTAAGGCTCAGTGGCTGCTACGAGGCTCTCTCTGGGGGCTCCACAACCGAGGGCTTTGAGGACTTCACTGGAGGGATAGCAGAGATGTATGAACTAAGATCAGCTCCACACAACATGTTCCGAATCATCCAAAAGGCTCTGGACTCTGGAGCTCTGCTGGGATGCTCCATTGACGTAAAACACTTTTGATTATCTGTTGCTCACTCTAAAATTACTCATGGTAAAGGAATGCTCATCTTAAAGTCTTTCTGTTGCATCTGTAAGTGAATTACCACCAGCAAATTTCCTTTACTTAGAAGAAAAAAGCGGGGGATTGCTTTATAGCTGTATTTACATTCAAATTTATATTTTTTTGTAATAATTTAGCACTAAATGCATGAAGAAAGAAAAATATTCTATTGATAAAGGAATTGATACTGATCATTCTTTTAATAATGTTCCAGATCACTAGTGCAGCAGACTCTGAGGCCATCACTTATCAGAAGCTTGTGAAGGGACATGCCTACTCAGTGACAGGGGCGACTGAGGTTAGCCATTTGTTGTTGTTGAGGTTTTTGCAGATTGCAATGATGCTTTTTTTTTTTTTTACAACATGACTGAAATTGATCATGTATGATAGGTAAACTACCGTGGTCAAAAGCAGAAACTTATCAGAGTGCGTAACCCTTGGGGTCAGGTGGAGTGGACAGGAGCGTGGAGTGACAAGTAAGATCATATGAATATCTGATCATCACTAGTAATCTGTCATTAGTAGGAAAAATGTCATTTCTGTGATAACAGAACATAGTAATATATATTTTTCTTTTAATTTGTTTTTAACTGCCATCACATTGTGTCAACATTTCATGACAAGCAGACCGACATAAGCTGTCTAAAATGACTAATAATAAAATATGGACTCCTGCTTCAAGCCTGTCTTACTTAGTATGTACACTTTTCTGCTATCCAGCTCCTCTGAGTGGAATGATGTGGATGCCTCCGAGCGTGAGAATATAAAAGCTGATGATGGAGAGTTCTGGTACCGTCATAAACACGTTTTTCACAGACATTGAGGACAGTAGGATCATATTTTTGTTGTAGCTGATTATTTAAAGCAGTGTCTCTGTATATGGCATTTATGACCACATGACTTATATCTTTGACTTAAAATGAGCTGGTAGTTTATCACCTACTATATATGTTTGTATGGTTACAGTTACTGACCTTAGGCTATCATTTCATTGCTGGAACAAAAAGGTTCTCAACCAAAATAATCCAGCTAAGAGCAGCTATGTGGTCAGCAACTTAACGCTGGGTTAGAGGATAGCTAATAAACTTTTTTTTTTTAATTTTCATTGAAAAATATAGGCTTCAGTCACTGTTGTTTTGTCTTTAGAACAGCGCTCAGGGCTACATTTTTGTTCTAACCTAAATTACTGTGCATATAAATGTGAAACATACGGACCACTTGGGGGTGCTTGAGGACTGATTTGAAAACGTTGGCTTGTCAGTAAGCAGTAAACTGCCCTCACAATATCTTATAATGGTCACTGTCTGTAAATATAGGTGGAAAGTGATAAATTGCGTGGCAACAAATGGTCCACAGTTCTTAGAAAAGTCCTAAGTGCCCTTATGTGGTTGGTGTTTCTAATAAAATTGCCAATGAATTTGTGCCCAAGATAGGTGTGACTAAATAAAACTAAATGTACTGATGTGTGTTTCATGTGTTTAGGATATCCTTCTCAGACTTCACTCGGCATTATTCTCGGCTGGAGATTTGCACTCTGACCCCAGACACTCTCATGTCTGACTCAGTGAAGCACTGGAGCTTGTGTAAATTTGATGGCACCTGGAGGAGGGGCTCAACAGCAGGTGGCTGTAGGAACCACCCCTGTGAGCACTCTTTTTCTCTTTTCCATCTCTGTAACAGTCAAATATAATTGTGCTGAATATAAATAAGAGCACTCGTACTCACAGACACGTTCTGGATGAATCCACAATATAAGATCAAGTTGGAGGAGGAGGATGACGATCCTGATGACAGTGAGGTTGGCTGTAGCATAGTGATTGGCCTCATCCAGAAGAACCGGCGCAAGCTGAGAAAATCTGGGGAGGACATGCATACCATTGGCTATGCAATCTATGAGGTAAGCAAACAGAGGGTTGCTGTCAATTTACTCAAGCACATTTGTATCACATTTAGTGTGGTTTAACCTGAGTGTGTGTTTTCTTTTTTATTGCAGGTCCCTTCTGAGGTTAGCATCATGCATTCTGAATCATCACATTAAAATGAGAACACCACTGTTTTCTTTTTATACATATTGAATTGGCTAAATAATTTTTTCCTGGCTTCTCAGTTTCATGGACTGAATGAGGTCCACCTTAGTAAGGAGTTTTTCCTTACCCATGCTCAGAAAGCGCGTTCTGAGACCTTCATCAATCTACGAGAAGTTAGCACGCGCTTCAAGCTGCCCCCCGGCGAGTACCTCATTGTTCCCTCGACTTTTGAGCCACACATGAATGGAGACTTCTGTGTGCGTGTTTTCTCGGAGAAACTGTCTGAAATGCAGTAAGGAGCATCAATTCTTTCTAACTAATAATAATGTTCTCAGACAGATCAGAGAATGCAATAAGTACCTTAAAAAGTTCTTTACCTAGAAAGATTTTTTACGTTTTTTATTTTGTTATGGCAGTTATAAGCCCAACACTGAACACCCAATTTACCTATCCATACTTTGGGTATAAGTTTGTGTTTTGAAGCAGATGATGTGAAGCTAGACAAACTTAAGAACATTAAAAAAAATCCTTTTCATCCTAGATTATAGCAGTATTTACACAAATGGAGTAAGTTATTGCACTTATTAGTAGTAATATTAAGTAATGAAAAGGTAATATTTATCTAAGTACTCATATTGCAAATAAAGACATTGCCAGTAATTAAGTGATTTAGCACCTATTTAGAAAACGTCACATGAGCACCCGGTAAAAACATTGCACGATGTTGCACATGGTAGACTGTTGCACATCATAGCAAAAATAATGCACATAGTCCATCACATAATGATAGTTATTTAACCTGGGAAGAAATATACAACAAGAAGCAGCAGTCTTTTGCACAGTGTGACGGAGGGAGGAGTTATAGAGTCTGATGGGTGGGTGTGCGATAGAGGGTGGAGTTTTAGAGTCTGATGGGTGGGTGTGTGATAGTGGGTGGAGCTTTAGAGTCTGATGGGTGGGTGTGTGATAGAGGGTGGAGTTTTAGAGCCTGATGGGTGGGTGTGTGATAGAAGGTGGAGTTTTAGAGTCTGATGGGTGGGTGTGTGATAGAGGGTGGAGTTTTAGAGTCTGATGGGTGGGTGTGTGATAGAGGAAGGAGATGTAGAGTCTGATGGGTGGGTGTGTGACAGAGGGAGGAGATGTAGAGTTTGCTGGCGGTGGGCAGGAAGGGTTTTCTGTGGCGTTCAGGGGACCACGTTAAGCTGGTGAGTTATGTGGCTAAAAGTACTTCTCAGTTTGTTCACCACACTGTGGAGTGGGTGATCTGCATTGTCCATGATGGACTGAAGTCTAGATAATGTTCTACTTCCAGCAACAGTTTCCATGTTGTCCAGCTTTCCTGATCAGGTTGTTAAGTCTTCATGGTGCCACTTTCATGCTATCCCCCAGCACATCACAGCATAGGAAATGGCACTGCCCACAACAGACTCATAGAACATCCGCTGCATGGTGTTGCAGACTCAAAAGATAGAAGTACAGCCTACCTTGACCCCTCTTGTAAGTGGCCAGGGAGTTCTTAGACCAGAATAGCTTATTGTCAGTGTGCAGCTGAATCAGCTCAGCTGATTCAGCTGCAGCTGATTCAGCTCACAGCAGTCCACAAAACTGTCCACAGATATCCTGTGTTCATAAGTGACATAAGTGATCTTCACAGCGCAAATGCATACCTAATTTGTGACTTCATACTGTGCACAACCCCCCTCCCCCCCAAACCTCACTAAACCGTTTTTTATATTTAGGTATACACATATATGCATTATTGATCATTTTCTCTGAATCTCTGCATCTCAGAATCTGTGATGACCCTGTAGAGGCCCATATTGAAGACGTAAGAGACTTCTCATATCTTTGTTTTTGTATATTTAATTATTTTTACCTTTATTATTGCATGCTGCTGACAAATGCTTGCCTTGTTAGGATACTATGTCAGATGAGGAAGTTGATTCTGGATTTAGGGGCCTATTTACGAAGTTGGCTGGACAGGTAGGTCATTACAATCATTCAGGTCATAAGCAAATCTTATGTAGCGTACTTACATTAATATACCTAATATACCTACTACCTATACCTAATGAAGCTTTACATTTCCACTCAGTCAATGACACTGTTCTAATAATGTTTATAGATAATACTGGAGAATTTGAGTTTCTTAAACATCAATGTAACTTTGGTTTTATGTTATTTTCCCTCCACTTTGATTTCTCTTTTCTCTTTTCTGTTTGTTGACTGACCAAAAACTTACATCACAGAACTTTTGCTGAAACTGCCAGCAGTCAGAGCTCAAAACAAGATATTTCATAGTATTTGAAACAATCTAAAACAGTTTAATCTCAACAACATTCAAAGATAACTTGATTAGTACTGCTCCCTTGAATAAAAAATAACAGATTAGAATGTAGGTTCTTTCTGAATACACTTAGTGAATACTCTGCAATACAGGGAATCCACAAGTCACTATAAAGCTGTGTTTAGTTTGAACAACACTCACAGTATGAAGTGATTAGTACACAATGTGAAAGACAGGAAGTTCACACAAGTATTTCACCAGAATTAAAAACGTCATATATAACAAATAAAATTAAAAACAGACAAAAAAAAAGGTAAGCTATGAGATATCTAATTTTATTCTGTTTCCAACAGGACATGGAGATTTCTGCAATTGAACTGAGAACCATTTTCAATAAAATCATCAACAAAAGTAAGATTCTGCCTGTATAGAATGGGTGAAAAAGGATTAAGGACATTAGCCAAAGCAGTTACACATCTAATGACTTTCTTCACAGGAACAGATATTAAGACAGATGGCTTCAGTTTAGATACATGTAGGGTCATGGTGAACCTCATGGATGTATCCTTTTGAAATTGCACTCCAAAATACAGATCAAATATGGTTTCTTGATTTCATTTGCTCAGTTATATGCAGATTTTACTGGCAGTCCATCATTCCTTGACTGGGCTGTTAAACAGAACAGTGGTAACGGGAAGCTAGGGATAGGTGAATTTGCCACCCTCTGGAAGAAAGTCCAGAAATACTTGGTGAGGCTCTACACTGAACAGTTTTATACATCATTTTGGAATAGTGGATAAAACAGCTATACAGAATACGGGATAAATCTTTACCCTGTTCTCCTACAGAGCATCTACAAGAAGAATGACATGGATGGATCTGGCTGCATGAGCACACCAGAGATGCGCATGGCTTTAAAGGAAGCAGGTGTGTTGACTCCTTTTTATAATAAAACACAATGTTCAAACTTCATTTACAGCAATAGATGACAGCTGGCTACCCGCTGCTTCACTTGGTGAATGGGTTAAATGCAGAGGAAGTATTTCATGCTGTTCACACTGTGTGCTGTGGTGTGTTCATGTATGACAGAATGGTAACTTTTACATTTGTGGACAAAAGAAATGAGAACTCATCAGTTATTTACCAAATGTGACTGATCCTGAGTAGTTACTTTTTCATAGGCTTTACTCTGAACAATACTATCCATCAAATTCTGGCTGCCAGATACAGTGAGACAGACATGACAATCGACTTCGATAACTTTGTGGCCTGTGCAACTCGTCTGGAGATGATGTTCAGTAAGTGTTTCTCATTCTTAAGTTTTGAAGTGCACAAAAGTCAAAGGCCATTCTTCTGGTTATTCAGTGCCCTGTCAAAACGTTTATTCATTTTTCAGTATTAAACAGAAGCATGGAAGCAATATAACTTCATATTAGAATTAGGCCATTCTTTACCACTGGCACTTTCACTCTTCCATCCTTCTAATCTTAAACCTAATTTATCCTCTAAGAAAATCTGTTCCCAAGGCCCTCAATCACATGTTGCCTGTCACATGCAAGCAACTACCCCAGCTGCTGATTTCTTTATCTAAAATAGAGAAAAAAAATAGAGAAAAAATAGTTTTGAGGGCAATTAGGTAAAAAGTCATTCACTTGCACAAAGATGTGGAAATCCCAAGGAAAAAACAAGTTCATTTGAATTGGATTTCAAAAACTAATTTAAAACTGGTGCCAGCAGAAAAACAGGACATCTTGTGAAGCATTATAGGAGAAGATTAGGTGCTGTTTTGTTGGCAAAAGGGGCTTGTACAAAGTATTAACATCAGGGGTGCTAATAATTGTGGCACACATGATTTGATGTAAAATAATTTATTTATTAATGTGGGATTTTTTTCCCACTGAATAAATGCACTTGAATTAAAGGTTGGATTTTCTTCTTTTTTTCATTATGGTCCTATATTATTTAGAACAAAACTGAATTCATTAGAAGCTAAACAACACATCTTATCCAGGGGTGCTAATAATTATGGAGGGCAGGGTAAAGTGAGTTTGTAATTTGGTATCACATGGATTGTGAAAATGTTCACAGTAAGCATATAAAACGTATTCCTGAAGTTTTACTTGCAAAACGGAAATCAAGTCTTTTAAAACGATATGATGCAAAGAAAACAGAAGAAAATGTTCGTTGTTGTGATTTCCATGTAATTTTCTGTTAAGTATGTTTTCTTTTTTCCTGACACAAAAAAAGAATTCACTTACACATAAGAGCCGTCTTTAATAGCAATTTATGTAAATGCATTACATTATATGTTCCTTGTTTTACATATTTTGTAATCCATCAGGATCTTTCTTTATGTGTTTGCCAGTCTAATAACACAGGTCAACAAAAAAATAGTTTTTGTTATTATCAGTAACCACAACACACTTTTCTAAACCAGTTCTTCATACTGATTTCAGGTTTTTTTCTGTCCCATTAACTTTTTGAATGTTAGATTTGCATTAGACTTTTTTTTTCCCCAATCAAGAACTGTTTCAATATTTTCAGTGTGAAGTCAGACATGCCACAGTGTGGCATAGATATAATGATCAGTGTCAGTCAGCTACCACTGTTTCTTCAAATATG
>JBBPDB010146306.1:0-14749 GCA_037974465.1 Brachypetersius altus
ACCAGCCGGCAGGAGAACGGAGAGACCAGCCGGCAGGAGAACGGAGAGACCAGCCCGCAGGAGAACGGAGAGACCAGCCCGCAGGAGAACGGAGAGACCAGCCCGCTGGAGAACGGAGAGACCAGCCTGCTGGAGACCGGAGAGGAGCTTCTACCGTGTCTGACTTGGCCTTTGGAAAATCACAGGCTGGATTTTAAAGAACTAGAGCAATTGGAGAAGATCAGCCGCATCCGAAATGCTCTGAGAAAGATGGAGGCAAAGCTGGAAACGGTAAACTGGAAGAAATGAAACTGCAGTTAAAGTCCTCTAATGTGAATCCGCTTGAAAGTTCTAAAATCTACAGTACAGAAACCATAAAATGACCCTAGAAAACAGCTCTTGAAACATATTTACAACAGAAAGGAGATGGAAACGTAAGAAAACAGCTATAGAACTTCTTTAATGCAGAAATCTACTTGAATGGCATCAAAATAGAAAACAAGGCAAAAAGAAACAGGTGTAGAAATCATGTCAACTCTTTATTGAGTGTTTTTGATCAGAAGATTGTTTAGAAGTTTTCAGCAAATTCTTTCTCACTTATTAAAGAATGTAAATGCCAGAGTGGTGTAAACTGTGCACTGTAAATGTAACTTGGCCTGCTCACTCATTTTTCTTTCTGATACCCAAGGATGTGATCTCTGTTACAGTTTGTCTTTGTTCTGGGTTGTATGTACATTGTTTGTTTATCTGAGTGCCTACTGTACCTCATGCTATCAGTGCAGCTCAGGGCAGATGCTCTTTCTTCGCTAATATCTTCTGCGGTGATAAACGTCCACCACTGTCATCCACACTGAATTAATACTCAGCGGGACTATAAGCCAAATTAAACATACCTTATTATTCCATCAGGTTGCTAACAAATATTAAGACTTTTATGTTTACTGATGGACTACTTTACAAAAAAAATTGCTGAAGTTGTCATCTTAGATTTGATTCATATTTTCAAGAAACAGTGTTAATGCAACCCATAACTGAGTGCAATATTGTAGATGTGCAATTATTGTTTTTTGAGATACAGAGTCTTTAATTTTTCTTTAAAATTAGTGCAATAAAAAAGGTACAAATTCTGATAGCATGTGTTTTGAACTATTGATGCTAAAGGCATGAGAACTGTGTGTAACTAGGAGGTATAGAGATGCATGTTTTTTGTTTCACATGTGTCTTGGAGCTTTATTCTCCTATATCCCTTCAACCAAATCTATACCCAGATTTTGATATTTGTTACCCATATATTAGTTTAGTCATTTTTGACTAGTCATAAAAAAACAAAAGGTATGTTTTGTCTACTGAAGTTCGTTATACAGACCTGTACGCTAATTGCAGATGTCTGAACATTGCGGGTCAAACAGCAAAATAAAGTGAATGCATCCTCTATAGGAAACAAACTTAAATGCTGTCCTGTTCATTTCTTTTCTACTCATAGTTTTAATAGGAAAAAAATAAAACAAAATATAAAATATGCTTTGCACAGGCCGCATTTAATATTTAAACCCAACCCCCCCCCCCCTTGTGTTTCATGTGTGCCTTACACACATTATATAAGGTGCAGATGTAAATATAGGCACACTACTGACTTAGTGCTGTAACACCATCACATTTCACAGTGTATTGTACATTTGTGATGCAGAAATAAAAAAAAGAAACAGCAAAAAAAAATTTAATTTGTGATTCTGGTTGCCTAAAGAAGACCGCAGTCATTCACAAACACGTGTTGAAGCACAATTTCACCAAAAGAGTAAAAGACCACAAATTTGTTTATCAAATTGGCTTTGTCATGCTTGCAGAAACTTGGTCAAATTCTGTTGTCCAAACTGTATCCAAATTAGTTTGATTTTCAAAGGGTTAGTAGAATTTAAAAAGGCCATAACATACACGTACTTTCCTCTTAAGTTCACCTTTCATCTATCATTTAGTACATATGTATATATGTTATATATAAGATAAGGTAAGATACACCTTTATAAGTCCCACAAGTGGGAAATTTACTTTGTCACGGCAGAAAGTGGCCTCTGTTCTGACTGGTTGCCCTGTTGTACCTCATTCTGGTCTGCAGCATTGCTTTTAACTTCAGCCTGAGCGTGGTCTCGTAGATGGAGCGATTTTGCAGCTGAAAGTACACTATATGGACAAAGTATCCATATGTTTTTCAGCATTTGGGCAGGGCCCCTTGCTTCCAGTATACCAAGATATTTTGGACAACAACATGCTTTCAACTTTGTGGACACAGTTTGGGGAAGAACCTTTTCTATTCCAGCCTGTGTCCTAATGCATAAAGATATGGTTGGATGTGTGTGAGTTCTAGAGGCCCAGCCCATCCGGACTTCCTATAAAACACCAGTGCAGTGTATGACTATCTGGAGATTCAGCCCACGGGCACACTTGGCAGGCATGGCACTGACTGAGGGATACACACACTCTGCTGCACGGTCTATACTCCAGGTACAACACACACACACACACACACACACACTTACTTCAGAGTCTGCAAACATAATTAGCCAGAACTTTGACGCAATGAATCCTAAAGTAAAATGCAAATATGCTGGTCATATTAAAAACTTGCACTTTTTTCAGTTTATATGCTTAACATAAATGATAAGAATACAATGTTTTCTCTACTATAGCATTTTTTATGGAGAATTCTTACAGCATGAACAGGCAACTTAACCAACAGGATGGATTTACAAATGTGTGCAGTAATAACAGTGATGTTTACACATTATATAAGCTGAGGTTGTTAATTGAAAGTTTTCCTTCCAGTTTGGATAATGGCCAAAAGTACAGAACTATTAAAAAATTCTTAATATAATAATAATACAGCCCTGCACTGTACAGTGGCATATTGAAACATAACAGGGGCTTTTGGTGCATGAAAAGCATTGAACTGAAGATGATTCATTTAAGTGACTACTGGCCTTCAGTCCATTGTCAGTCTGACATGGCCTTGTTGGCTATTACAAAGGGCAAAACATGTAAATTAAGAGTTTTATCTTCCTAGTAGAGTCCTGTGGTCAGTCTATATCAGCTGCGGTGATGACTAAGGTTTTCTTTTTTTTTTTTTACTCTGTCTCTCTGTTTCTATGAATAAGACAGTTTGGCATGTTATGCTAATTACAGCCTCCAAATTGCATGAGAGAAAGTCATTATGGTGTTTTCATGTTAGTTTATGTGGGCTGCTGCACGTGGAGCGCTATATTGGGTGGTCATGACTGTTTGTTACTGTATTTGTATCACTTTCTTGTGCTAAGTCAGCAAATTTTGCCCGAGCTAACGTAAGAGGGTGAGGTACTTATATCTAAATAAGGTTTGCAGACACCGTTGCAGACACTTCAGTTAAGCAAGAAAAACAGTTGTAAGGTATTGTAAGAAGCCACACTATATGGACAAATGTATTGGGACGCCTGATCATTACACTAGCAGGGGTTTTAATGACATTGCATTTAAACGCATAGATTTTAACATGGAATTGGCCCCTTTGCGGCTGTAACAGCTTCCACTCTTTTTGGAATCTTGGTCCAGTTCATCCCAAAGGTGTTGGATAAGGTTAAGGTCAGGACTGTGTGGCCAGTCAAGTTCTTTTATACTGAACCAATCTAACAATGTCTTTATGGAGCTTACTTTGTGCACTATGGCACAGAATACTGGAATAGAAAAGGGACAAACTTATCCCAAACTGTGTTAACAAAGATGGAAGCATGGTGTTGTCCAAAATGTATGCTGAAGTATTAAGATTATACTTCACTGGAACCTTAAAAACGTGCGTGTCCCAATATTTCTGTCCATATAGTGTATTTCCTAGTCCTCTGCTAATGCTGATGCAGCACATCCCAGGAACATGATTCAGTTAGCTGGACACGTTTACTTAAAGAACGGTTGTAGAACGAATATCATGTGAATGTAACAATTTATTATCACCAAATCAGTTCATTTCAGGAACATGCTTTAGAAAACTTTATTAAATGTGTAACAGGCCACATGTCGAAGCCTCAGGCTCCTGCGCTGTTACAGCAGGATACTTATGCAAAGCTGAAGGTTGTCAGGCTGGTAATGGGCAGCTGTGCGGACAGCATATAATATTACATTTCCTTCCATTTTTATTTTGTTCACACAGACAGATCATTACTGTCATGTGTATGTTCTGCTGGCAAATTCACAGAGGTTTTCTTAAGAGAAGAAAAAAAGCTTATGAAGTATCTAAGAAACGTTTTGTATAGATTTTATTTTTTCGTAGCTGTGAAGTAACAGAGCAAATCAGTAACAGGAAGAAAATGTGAGCTCAAACACTTCTACATTATTTTGAGCTGTTTCTTTGGAATCAGTTTTGCCAAAGTTTTTTTAAACGAAAGGATTCCAGGTAAAAAAAAATCTATATATATCTGTTAAAGGACTGTCCTGAAAATGTGCAACTTAAATGTCTTAGCTTTCTTAACTTCTTTCTGGTCATCTGAAGTATTCTCTTACGTTTCTTATGCAACTTGATGTAAGAAGTGATATTCTTTAATATATTTATATATTTATATTCTTACGTATTCTTAAAGAAGTCAAACTTGATATGAGGAGAACGCTTTGCATGAATAAATATTTGACTGTTTTCTTTTTCCAAATGATTGTTTAAAGCTTATATTGATCCTCTTTTGGGCCATTTACCACCTGAAAGGGAAAATGTTGACATTGCAGTTTGACACAATAAGATCGTGTCTTCAAGACAGTCCGAACAGCTAGTGTTTCCAAACTTTTGCAGAGCCCTGTGTATCTTATTTCAGTGTGTTAACTGAAGGCCATGAGGCCGTACATCAAATCAGTGCATTATCAGACTTAACACATGCTGAGATTGCCGAAGAATGCCTGTGTGTTGTTATGTAGTGTGTGAGAGCCTGAGGAGAATTTCATGGCTGTGATAACTCTGCAGGTGTGTGTTTGGTTCTCCTGAACAGGTGGCGTGCTGGCGGTGCGTGTGTGCGTTTTGCATGCTGATGTGTGTTGGGGTGTTGCCAGAGCTGGGGGATGCAGCTAAACCCCGGTGCGGAGCCGAGCTTATTGCAGATCTGGAGTTTGTGTGCGGAGACCGAGGGTTTTACAGAGGTAAAAAATGAACTCCTCCCATCTCTACTCAGAAGTGAGTAGTCTGGGTCAAGAAAATCCCCTCCCCTGCAGAAACCAGGCAGCTGTGAAAAATCAAATGTACACATTTCCCCTCATACTGTCAATATTAATTAGACAAGACATATTTGGTGTCTGAAGTTTGCTTCTTTAGTTGTAAACTGGAGTAAATTGGCCTATGTAGCTAACAAGTAATACAAGCTTATGAATTTTTTATCATTGCTGCTTCAAACCAGAGCTAGGTAATATGACATCTATCACATGTCATGATTAATTACATCACAGCATGCTTCAATATATCCTACAATCATCAGTTCTTTGAAGAACATTGATCAACTGTTTTAAAAATTTTTTTTAAATGCAGCTCAACTGCTGCTTACCAAATGTATTTAAGTATTTTGTTACTATATTTGTGCCAAACTACCTCTTCCTCAAAAGTCAGTCATTTTTTAATAGACATGCTTACATGATTTGTAACATGCAGCTCTCTATAAACCTGGGCTGTTGCATAGCTGCACAGTAGCAGCCAGGTTGATAGCTTTATTGTGTCTTTTTTTATTGTGTCTGTTTATAGAATAACAGATAACGCCACTGTTTAAAACACAGCATCCTGAGGTTCAGTTCCCAGTCTTTGCAAGCGCACTACACATTTATGTACGTTTATGTTTATGTTTATGGCACTTTGCAGACTTATCCAGAGTAGTCTATGTCTGTTCTTCATACCTGTAAAGCTATACTAAAATAAACACTTGCTTTTAACAAACCCTGTCAAAAGAAAAGAAAATACACAAGTAAGGACAGTTAAGAGGGCCATAGGTTTTTGAAATATAAAGAAACAAGAGGACTGGTTATTCATCAAGGTGCTACACCACACCAATACGATGCCCTGGGCAAGTCTCCTAATCCAGCATTCATCTGTAACATGACTGAATGAACTCACGCTGGATAAGATGGTCTTATCAAATGCAAAAATATAAAAAAATAAAATCTCAATAACTTGGAAAGTGTGTGATGATGTAGTTGATCCAGAATGTATTTTGCATGATACTAAGGCCAGTAAGCTTCAGTTATTTGTAATCTATTATATACTTGTAGTCCCATTGCAAGGCTAAAGGTGTCGACGTGTCTTGGCTACTTTTGTTATAAGTACTTTGTAAATTTGACTTTTTTTTTTGCCAAACTGTTTAAAATGTACATATTAGCATTATAAAGAAATGCTTATGTAAAACTACTGACAGTTCACTAATGAGGTACACGTGTAGATATTAGCTACACAGTTATTGTTATTATAGCATAGAAACACAAACAGTTTACATCAGTTCATGAAAACTGATCATACCATACTGAGATACTGTCAGTGTTTTTTGGTACTGTCAGTGTTATGGGGCCATGCTGCTGCAAACCTCAGCACGCAAAAGTGGCAATAAATAAGTCATGCTGTTATTTTTGCTATGCGGAAATGATAAACCAATGCTGTGGTCAGTGGATAATTACTGCTGATAATGTATACTCACTAATGTATCTCATCATTCTGTCACATTCTCTGCTTTTCTGATTCTGATTTGTTGACGTCAGAGTTTTCGCTTGTTCCTCTGAGCCCTTTCACCCTGTTCCTGAGCCAAGGCCACCATCCAACCTGCCCCCACCCCTCTCTCTGGTGTATGAAGGTCTAAAGGAACATAATGACACAGTCTGAGTGATAAAGGATTCAATAATAGGTCTTATCACTGTTACAATATCAGAAATAATTCAATATTGTTGGTCTTATGGTGCTCGCTTCATATTTTTCACAAAACAAACACTGAAGACGATCCTTCAAGAGAAATGCAGACTTTCATGCTTGCACTCATTTCAGTTTCAGAATGTAGTGTTGAAACGCATATTTAGAATCTATATTGACTGCATTAAAGTGATGTGGTTAATCAGCTGAGACATATTTGGCACCTAAAGTTTTCTTCCTCAGTTTTAGTCCTGGTGCTGCAATGCTATCTATAAAAATGAATGAAAGATGGCTAGAATTGTTTTTAATTATGTGACGTACTTAACAGTAGATAACCGTATTTTTAATAGATAAAAATATGACATATGATGTTGGAACCTGAAAGAGCAAGCCAATTAGAGATTACTTAACAATCTGACACAAATGTATAATGACGAAGGTGTGCTGTTTGAATGGTGCCTTGACCAGGGGGCAGTTTCAGTACGGATGCAAGCTACAGAAATTGGATAAAGCCTGAAACAGGGCCTTCCAATCTTATCCACATGTTTTCATTCCAACAAAGCAGAAGCACATTTGATAAAATTGTTTGAAGATTGAGACCGGACGATGAAATTGTGTGTACTTCTGCTTGGTCAGAATGAAAAACTGTGGCCACATCAACTCTCTCCAAATTGGACCTCCTGGCTTATAATAACAAAATGATTGTGGACTATTAAAATCATAACTATAATGCAGTGAAGTGTTTCACTTCAATGTGAATAGACACATCCACTAAAAGGTATAAGCATGGCTTTGATACTCGGTATTCAATCTCAAATTGAATCAACAATATTTACATTTAATAGTTAACCATCATTTAAGCATCTTTCTGCAGTTAAATATATCCAGTAGTGTATTAACAATCAGGCTGGGACTTATTTTAGAGGCTTGTCTGCATAGTTGGTCTTGGGTGTGCGTTGAAATTCTTTAAAGCTCAACTGTAAGTCTATCCTGATCAACTACATTTGGAGAGAAGGGGATAACTTACATACATTTAATGTAGATTAATGTAGATTTTCCTACCAGTCATCACTCCAGCTCCTCTGTCGTGTGTTTGAGCAGGTCGTGTTGGAGCAGAACGGTATGGAGGCGCTCGCTCTCGGGGTAAAGGCATCGTGGAGCAGTGCTGCATTAAGGGCTGTGACCTGCAGCACCTGGAGAAATACTGTGCCAAGCCAAAGAGGGAGCGCCGTCAAGCACCAACAGCACCGCAAACCACAGTGGGTATTAGAATAAGCTCTTTACAGTAAATTATGTTGATTAGTGGAGAAGTTAAGGAAGAACTAAAGGTAATTAGGTGCAAGTTAATAGAATGTAAGTTATGACAGTTGACTAAATATATAAAATATGAAATGTATTGATTTTAAAAACAATAATCTAATGGTAATTCCAATGTAGAAATATCTGATGCTTCAATGTTGTTGCTAATTTGCTACTCCTTTGACTGTAATCGTACAGTTTCAAAACAGACACAGAATAATTCCCAGTAGATCCTGAATAACTTACAGTAAAGCCTGAATAATTGACAGCAAATACTAAATTATTTATTTATTTATGGTATGCATTGAATGCTTAAAAGCAGTTATTCACTGATTCGTAGATACTACTTGCTTTATAGTGATTACTGAACAGTTTGAAGCAGTTAATAAAGCTGTAACATATTTACAATATTTTTACAGAATTTGATTCACTGTTTAATATTTTGAGGATTTAAAATATCTTCTAGTCTGATTCTTGACTGCACAGATAAATAATAAGTGTGCAGTTTAAAAGGTCAAAAAGACAGAGCAGTGCGTGCTTTGTTACAGTCATTATGATCAGTTGTAATTAATAATGAAATGTTGTGTGTTTTGCAGGTGGATCGGATTCGGCGGGGACTTTTGAAGCAGTACCACAAGCTGGAGCATGACCTACAGAAAATAAGCCTAAGACTTAAAGAGCGGATGCTTCATCAGAAAAAACTCAGAAACACATCTTCACATCATTCTGACCTGGCACTCCACCAGTCAGTTCACTCAGAACTTCAGCATGCAGAGAGAGTGACTCATTTAAGGACTTTCACTCCTCGCAGACAGAGACGCTAGACAGTTTGGACCCTGGGACTATAATATTAATATAAAAGCCCCCAGAATTATTTAATATTCTTCTAACAGAAAGTGTTTTCTGCTGGCCCCCTGTCTGTGCTGGGTCTTTGGTCCCTTACTGCATCCATGCTAGCAGCCTTCTCTACTGCAAAGACTAAGCAAATGTGAATGTTAAAGTGATAGTTTGCTGGAAAATCAAATGACCAGTTTCTGTCCCCATACAGCATTGTTTTGCACTTTAACTGTGTTGAAAAATATCAGCTAGATTTGCTAATGTGACACTGTATATATATACTGTCATCTGTAAACATGGTCTAAATATTCAAAATCTAGTTTTACATCAACGCACTTTTAATTCAGCTCGACTAGTAGAAATAATTTAAATGTCACTGCATGATCTTCACATGAAAAGTTACCACTTTTCATTTAGTCAGGGCTGGGAAGAGAAGTATAAACCACAAAGGCCATGCGGTGACCTTGGAGTAAAGCGTGAGTCGGAGGGAGTTTGACACTGATTCAGCTGTGTATAAAACATTGCCAAAACACAGATATCAAAACTCCAGCTCTGAAAACACTCGGCTTTCTTCAGGGTTATGAATTCTGAGGTGCACTAATGGCAAAACCACTTTATTTGACATGAACTGCCTCCAAGTCTCCAAACGTGCAGTCAAAATTCTGGACAGCGTTACCCATCAAAGACAATACCAAAAAAGATGGAGTTCCTAAGCAGCATCTTGAGGAACCACCTGGGATTTTTTTCCAACAGGACTGAGGAAGACTTCAAAAAAAAAAAAGGCAGAACTTTTTGTTACTTAAGTTCAGAAATAAGCATCAGTTCATGGTTGTCTTAGAAATACATTCAGAAACGTAGAAATATCTTTATAAATATGAGAAACATGTTTAGGTGGGTCATGTTGCTTTTTGCAGTGCACTTGGTGGTTAGAGAGTTGAGTCTGCATTCTTAAGTCCTAGGTTCGAATCCCAGAACTGCCAGTGGCATCACTGACGTACCCTTGAGTGAAGTACAGTCCCCGCACACTGCTGACTGGCCGCTGCTTCACTTGGTCAATGGGTTAAACACTGTTCACACTGCGTGCTGTGATGTGCTGTGACAAATATCGCCACTTTGCTCTGTCACTGTAGAGACCCAAAATAGCATTACCAGCAACAATAAATGTGTACTGGACACTATCATGGTTTTTTTCTAGTGTTAAAATGTGTCATATGTGTTTTTATAGACAGAAAAGTGATTTCTTCTGAATGTACAGTTTTGTTTTTCTATTATTTATAACATATCTGTGAATGTCTTGTAGATGAATGTTGTTCTCACCTGATGGCAGGCTGTGAAGTAAATTTGTACACCACAATCATCCATTTGTGTGAAATGCATATTGTTTCTGACTGAGAAAAACCTTGTCCGTTTTCAGAATTGTAACATTAGCGGATATATAAAACCTTCTTGACATAAAACCTTCTTGACCTATCATGGAAGTTGTTTAGAGATGTAGAGAGATGTTTAACTTTAAACATTGTTTTAAAACCTACCCCTCACTCTATAGTCCATGAATGGAATTAGTGCATTTACATACTTTCACTAGTTCAGCCTACAGCAGTGCAGCCCCAGCCAATCGCTGTATTTGTATCGTAATTTATTTATTTATATACACAATATGGACAAAAGTATTCAGACACCTGACCATTACAGAGATTTTAATGACATTGCTGTCAAATACATAGACTTTAATATGAAGTTGGTCCTCCTTTGCAGCTATAACAGTTCCACTCTTCTTGGGAGGATTTCCACCCGTGTTTGTAGTTTCTGTGGGAATTTGTGGTCATTCATTCTGTAGAGCATTTATGAGCTCAGACACTGATGTTAGACGAGAAGGCCTGGCTCACAATCTCTGTTCCAGTTCATTCCAAAGGTGTTGGAAGTGGTTGAGGCGAGTCAAGTTCTTCCACACCAAACTCACCCAATCATGTCTTTATGGGCTTTGCTTTGTTCACTGTGACACAGTCATGCTGGAATAGAAGAGGTTCTTCCCCAAACTGTGTCCACACAGTTGGAAGCCTGGTACTTTCCAAAATGTCTTGATATGCTGAAGCATTAAGAGGCCACTTGAATTCAATAGTCAAGAGGTTTGTCCCAATATGTTCATATAATATATTCCTGATTGTTCTCTACCCAGTTTAGACATTGCCAGCAAGGTCATGTGCTGCTACCAACAGGGAAAGAGATAGGTAGTGACCTTTGTGGAATTCTGCATTCATGTCTGAATCGCTCTTTTTCGACATATTATACACTGGGTGCAGGAGCTTGTATTTTAGACACCGTCTTGCTGTTCATCAATATTACTTCTGTCTTTTTACAGCGTGTTGGTCAAAGTTTAATTAAGTATTTACAGACCTTTCTCGATAGCCAACCCAGTACTGAGTATCGGATCTGCCCACCCATACTTAATAATAAGCAATACAACATTTAAACTTCTGGGTAAATTAACTGTCTTCCCAAAGATGGCTATGGCCTTTGAACTTTATTTTAATTTCTGGCATTAAGATGCTTCTGCATCTCCTCCTAAAAATGTGGAGGGTTTGTTAACCTATTTGATCCCCTTAACGAATTTTCAAGACAGAGTCTGACTTGGTAAGTTTGCAAATGAGAATATGGAAGTAGAATCTTTTTGATGCTTTATGAAACCTCATGAAAATATTTTAAAGTTATTTACAACAGGTATTTTATCAAAGAGCAAAACCAATGAAACCAGGGAATGGATTATGCATTCAAATAGCTGTTTGATGGTTTGTGCATTCAAATAGTATTTTCCTTTACTAAAGAACCAAGAGAATCCTCTTTTTGCACTGTCAGCACCAAAAACTGTTGGTGCCTCAGCTGCTGCTGGAAACATTCTAACAGCCATAATGTCGGTTGATAAACACTTTAGCGCTCTATCCAGCTCTTCCTGCGTCATCAGCTGATAACACTCCAATGCACCTGGAGCTGGCTCACTTCGCTGCTGCCAGCCAAATGAAGCAAGCCAAACATATGGGGTCTGCCCTCATTAATTAAATAAATCAGTCTAATTCATTTATCAGTCTCATTAGTTTAATCAAATACAATCTATAATTTCTAACTTAAGAAGGTAAAGTCTAAAATTGTGCTTGTGGACGCTCCGTGTAAGTGCAGAAAGAATGCATGGAATGTTATTCTTCGTTCTTTGAAGACAAAGAATAATGTCCCGTTTCTCAACATTGCAGTGAACTACACGTGCACTGAGAATGATTTGACCCTTATGATAACACTGATTATGTTTATAAATGTGAAGTTTATTCATTCTCAGAGTGGTGAGATATTTCTGTGATGTTAGTAAAAGGAGAGCTCACATGAAAAGATAAAGAGGTTTCAGAGCAGACTAAAAAAAAAAAGCACCAAGCCCTGTGTCCTGTGTGTGTGTGTGTGTGTGTGTGTGTGTGTGCGTGCGTGCGTGTGTGTGTGTGTGTGTGTGTGTGTGTTTGTATCCTCAAACTGGGATAGGCTCTGGGTCCCTGCAACCCAAGTGAGGAGTTACAGAAAGTGAGTGATTAATTGAATCCCAGTTTAAATACATGAACACATTTACAAAACTTCCATAACATTTGTTTCTGAAGGTAAAATGTGTTATGATATGCCCAGATATAAAAGTTCAATGTCATGTGATTAGATATTTTTGCAATTTTCTAAAGTCTGTTGTCTGGTGGGAACATTTAGAAGGTATATTTCAATTTTATTTTCTTGCTTCTGAGGATTTGTCTGGTCCACTGAGGTCCAGGGATGATTTTCAGTGAAGGACATGATTGCTTTCACAAAGGTCACAAAAAATACCTGTTGCAAGCTTGTCTTTGTTAATGGCTTGCTATGATGTTGATTAGATAATTAGGCAAAGCTAAGTTACTGAAACTTCCTTTGCTCCCTAACTGGAACAAAGGTGACGCGTTTCTTTGTCTTCTTCTAGACAAATGATAGTGACAGAGTCCACTTTGGATGCAGACTCTGCCCCCTCTACCTACAATACCCTTTCAGCTGAAGTGGGCAGTGGAAAATGCTACAAAAATGTCTTACCTACAAATTACAGTTATTTGCAAAGTGCAAACTACAATTTGTGTAATTTGTATTTAAGTGTCACAGTTTCTTGTGTGGCAAACTTGCAGAACAATGAATGTATCAGTTAGGAAAACAAAGCTGCCTTTCTACAACAGCAAAAGCATCAGTTCAATCTAAAATCATTTTACTTTTTTGCTTTGTATTTATTCATTATATATTTAGAACTGTATTTCCACAGAAACAAATCAGTTCAGCCTAGAACAGTGACTTCCAATGGTAACAATGTGCCAAGTTTTATTCAACTCAAATAAATACTTTAAATGAAAATATAAAAGCAATATAAAATGAAACAATACATCTTTACATTTTAACACCCGTTTTAATTTCAGTACCTCAGATCAGTGTCTGCCACGTCTAACTTTTACTTTCATCAGTGTTTGAAGTCCCTATTTTTAAGCAAAGAGGGAACCGCAGACCCTGGAGAAGAAACAAACTAACAAAGAAATCTCTTACAGTCTTTAGACCCTGATAATTCAGCTTGAAGTGATGGTTTGGTTAAAAATCTCATTTATCCAGTGTTTTTTCCTTGGCCCGTATGTAATCAATCAAGCAGGACAGGTTTGAGGGTGTTTATATACAACACCATGAAAAAGTATTGAATCTGGTTGCATCTGGCATCGAGCTAAACCGTTAATCCATAAGAAGAAGACCATACAAGCAGCCAGTTTGATGGTATGAATTCATGAATTCTGTTCTTTATCAGAAAAGTTATGCATAATAATGTCTGGTGATCACTCCATGATCTGAAGATCAAGTGCAATTACGTTGTGTAGAAAGAAAATAAACATCAAAATTCCTGCACAGCAATGTGAAAGACTGATGTCCAATTATAGGAAACATTTGTAAAAAGATGCTCTATTTTTGTATGCAATTGTCTGACTAAACTGATGTGTCAAAACCAGCTTTAGTTTAATAGGACAGTTGTTTTTGACATAGCTGTTGCTGTTTTCGTCCTTCAAAACATTTTATGATAATTTAAAAAGTCTGTTTCCTTAATTTCTTTTGTTTTAAAGGATCTGAAACTAATGTAAGAGATGTGCAAAAATAGAGGAAATCAGATGTTTCCTGTGGAAATACTTTTCGCAGCACTTTTCCACTTTTTAGCATGAACAGCATGCCTAAATAATCACATTTGCCTCAAACTGTGCCAAACGTCTCTCATAGACTTACTTATGTGGCACACACCAAAATTCAGCCAAAATATTTCACAGAACCACAGACAGTTGAAGTGAATAAAACTGAATATGTTATTTCAATGGCACTTGTCAATGGGGCTGCAAGTAAACATTCAGTTCTGATATGTTAGAAACACTAAAAAGTGTAAGGTTCTAAGGGACAAATTATGGTGGCTAGATGACTGAGTCAGAGTACCTCCAAAATGACAGGTCTTGAGGGGTGTTCCCAGTATGCTCTGGTTATTGGCAGGTTTTGGGGGGTGTTCCCAGTATGCACTGGTTAATGGCAGGTCTTGAGGGGTGTTCCCAGTATGCACTGGTTAATGGCAGGTCTTGAGGGGTGTTCCCAGTATGCACTGGTTAATGGCAGGTTTTGGGGGGTGTTCCCAGTATGCACTGGTTAATGGCAGGTTTTGGGGGGTGTTCCCAGTATGCACTGGTTAATGGCAGGTTT
>JBBPDB010146342.1:0-14744 GCA_037974465.1 Brachypetersius altus
GATCACATTTTATGACCTATCTGTGCAGAAATCTGTATAATTCCAAAGGGTTCACATACTTTTTCTTGCAACTGTACTTATCTTTACTGGAAAACTGAACTGAAACTGAAATGTTCTACAGATTCTTTCTCTGTGGTTAGTGACTTAAATGGCATGTACATAGTCACATTCTGAAGTGGTGTATTTCAGTTGCAGTTTTTTGTGCCTAAGCCACAACATTCCAAATGAGATTTAAAATAATAAAAAAAAACAAAGCTCACCATCTTGCCATCAAAACTGCTTCAAGGTTAGGTCTGAAGACATGCTGTCCTATCTGCACCAAGACGTTCGCAGGAGCTCCTTTAAGTCCTGTATGCAAGATCATATTGAGATCTGAGGCATTTGGAAGATAAATCAACTCCTTAAACGCTTGTTTGTGCTTCTCGAACCATTCCTGAACAATGTTTTCACTGTGACAGGCCACATTATCCTGCTGAAACAGGCATTTGAACTTATGGAACACTGTCACTGTATGTTCTTGGTCTGCAGCAATATTTAGGCAGTTGGTATGTGTAAAGTAATATCCACATGAATGCAGGACCAAAGCAGAACATTGCCCAAAGCATCACACTATTTCAGACTAGGCAGTTTAAGTATTTATGCTCATGCCCTCCAGGTTACAAAGACAAAAGGGGTGATATTCTTGGGAAGCCAATCACCCCTGGTGTAAAGGTGAGTTACCAGCATTTTAATTTTTCCTTCAGTATTTTCCTCAAAACTCCACCACTTTTTTATCTTCGAGAATGTTTTTTCCTTTAGCAAGCATTTCACTGAACTTTCACCTAGGAACATCAACAGGGGCCCCACAGGTGGCTAAACAATCTGTGGCATCTTAAGGAACCTTGTGATGTGAAGATGACGTTAACGGCTGGAATGGGCCACAGCTGCATTCCAGCAGAACAAACCTGTAGGATTTCATACAGGGCACTTTAAGTCGCCAAAAGACCAAAATGTGCACCGTCATAGAAACAGCTGCTTAAGGAAGACAAGCCTCTTTCAATATGCCCATTGGCAAAGGCCTGTGACTTTATGCATCAGTTGATCGGCTATCTGAGTGACTGCCGGCGCGTGTGTGTTTGCTCAGGAGATAACGCTGTCAAGATGTGTCAGAGATATGACAGAATTTGTAAAACAATACGTCTGTGCTTACACAGAAATGGGTGCAGGTATCCCGTCTTGTGACAGTACGGGAATGGTTTGCATGGTCCTTACATAAGAAACATGATGTTATCTTACTATATCACTTTTTGATGACACATCAGTGAGTGAGCACCTGACACCCTCAACCCCATAAGGGTCATGAGAATGTTTGATTAATGTCAACATTTTTTAAATCATTTCAGCATGGCTAAATTGGAGCTATTTTGCAAAGACGTTGGCCACAGTTCCTCTGATGTACAAGACCGAACGTCAGTACTTGGCAGTGTTGGTCTGGCCATCAGGAATACCCGGTGAGCCAATGGTAAATTTGGACCGGTCAGGTATTTGGGCCGTTGCGGGCCCCGGTGGGCGCGGGGTTTGGGAATGTGGGTATTTAAGGGCATTTGTGTTCTGTGTTCGGGTGTGGGTCAACCGTTGAGCTGGTTTTGTGTTTCTTTTGTCTTCATTATGGTTTATAGATTTGAGTTCTGTATTTGGCCCTCGTGCCTTTCGCTTTATTTGCATTTTGAAAAAAAATAAATAAAATGCACAATAATGTCTGTCTCTGCACCTGCTCTCATTCTAGATACAAGGGGAACTGTGAAAACCCCATCTTTTGCTACAGTAATTATAAATTTGGCAAAAGTCTAACTTTTCTGTTGCTACAAAGTGCCTCTATTCCCACCAGTACTCACTTGCCAAAATGCTAAAATTGAACTGGATACAAAGGCTTGCTAGCAACTTGCTGGCTTTAGGCTGGGTTTTTTTCTGCAAATTCATTTTCAGGTCAAAGTTTTTCATTTTTTACCAGAGAAAGGGTGGAGATACAACACTGATCCATAAGAGTGTGTATCATTAGTAACAAGCTAGTCAGTTAAGGCCTTGATTTGACCTCACATGCTGAACATTATCTAACTTTATAAAATTCAACTCATCTGAAAATCGAGAGGACAGAGCTACACAGTTCTTGAGGCTTTGCCAAACATAACACATGCACTCTGAAGGAGAAAGAAATCCATCTTCACAACAACTGGTGCAGGAGTTACGGTGGCACCATCTGGCCTATCAGGTCAAGCTAGTGCACCTCAGTAATGAGCAGAACTACTACCTATTGACCAAGTTTCATGTTTGTTCAGTCTGGTCTCCATTATTCATTTAAGCAGTGAAGAAGAATTAGAAGAAGAAAAATGTTGGATGATTGAAGAAGGAAAACTCTTACAAAAACATTAGGCTTTAAGCTGTAAAGGAAAAAAAACAAATTTAAATATACGGTTGGAATTTTTTTCCTCAAGCCTTTACTGAGTGAAATGGTGTGGGTGGAGGTAGGTTGTAGTTATCTGACAGTGCGAACTTCCACAGCCCACGTGGACAGTGACACACCCACAGTCAAATGTACTAAAGCAGGGAACGAGTGTCACTCGTAGCATTCTGCTCATCTTCAGAGAGTTGGACATCTCTGCTCCAAGGTAAGGTTATCTGCAATCTTCTTAATAATTTCCATTCTATAGTTTTTATTCTAAATAATACATCTAAATGATTCAAACTCAGGTTCAACACAGTGGTCAGACAGACTGTCCAGGGCATATCTTAGTTTCTTTATTTTAAATTTTGATTTGATTTTATAGATTTCTTTTTTGTAGCTTATAATTGTGGCTTAAAAGCACATTTATTAAAAAAAATGTATTATTATCATTGGTTTTATTTGTATTATCATTTTCTTGCTGCTATGATTATTGTTATTGAAACATTACAAAAAATTCAAGTGCTTTATTTTATTATTAGCTTTTTTTCCAGCTAGTTCTAATTGTAATTTTGGTTTAGATAACTTGTCCCGGTTTAAATTGTAACCCATTTTTACAGAGACAAGTCCAGCTAGTTCTTCTACCATTTTAATTCATAGTTTTGTTTAGAGAAAATCACTACTATTCTTATTTTTATTTTGACTCATTTTTACAGATACTTTTTTTTTTCATTTTTATTATTGCTATAAAATTGCTTTATTTTTCCAGATGAACACACAGTTTGTCACATTCCTTGCTGCCTGTATGCTTTCCACTGTACTGAGTGAGGATTCAACAGTGGGTGAGTCATGTTTAAAAATTGCAGTCTTCAGCACTGTTTTTCTCCAGTTACTTAATCACGTATTTGTGCTTTGTTTCATCTACTAAATGCTGACGATGACGATGACATTCATTTTTGTCATGTGATCTTTTTCAGGCTTTTGTTATGACTTGCCATCTTGCAGTAAGTACGCTTATTAATTAACAAATTAATCAATTAACAAAATTAATCAACTAAGTAATTAATTAATTAGCATTTGGCAAAAAAAAAATCAATGTAACATCAGTTCAGCCTTACCACACACAGTGGGAAATTCTGAAGACTTTCTAGATCAGATAATGAATCAGTTGTTCTCAAACAGAGCGGTCCACATTTTTGTTTTATCCTTTTTTGCGGGGTTGGAGCTTAAAATCTTTACTGCTCTGGAGTCCCTGTGGACCAGATTGAGAGCGACTGTTATAGAGTCCAGTCATAGTATTGTTAAATACCACTTAACCAGGCTTCAGTCAGCTGTTATAAATTGAGACACACACATACCAGTGAATACCCAAAACACCAGTTCTCTAATCTTCTTCACTCTTTCCTCAGATTACACCACATGGCCTACGATAGCTGCACTGCACTGCAATGGCACCAGACAGTCTCCGGTCAACATTGTGACTGCCAACATCCAGCCAAATGCCAGCCTGACCGCCTTCACTTTTGCTGGGTTTAATGACAACTCCACAGTCTTGCACATCCAAAACGCAGACGGCAAGACAGGTGAGGGCTTCTTCTTCTGGACTGTGATCTGTCCCCACTTCTAGGCCTATATGACATATATATATATATATATATATATATATAAAATATAGAAATGAAACTAGAAAAATGTTCCATGAATTTGAATCATGAATCTGAATCAGCAGAAATATTCTCCATGTATTCCAAACAATGCAGGTTGGCCGATCAGGACAGAGATCATATATCTCAACACATAAATAGTGGTGTAGAGATGTATTAAATGTATTTTGGTGATCAGAACTGTCATAAATGGAGAAAAAGAAATGGAAAATAGATGGTTTTCTTTGCTTCTACAGTGAAGGTCACCTTGGATGACGCCCGGGTGAACGTGTCTGGGGGAGGTCTTCTAGGCGTGTACAAGAGCTCTCAGCTGCACTTCCACTGGGGCAACGGCAGCTCCGCGCCTGGATCAGAGCACACCGTGGATGGCAAACAGTATCCGATGGAGGTGCATAAAACACAAAGCCATAATAAAAGCTGAATACCTGTCAGTACAAGCTCAGTAAAGTCATTCCTTTATGTTTGTCTTTCTCTCTCAGCTGCACATAGTAAACGTCAGGTCCAACTTTGCAAACGTGAGCCAAGCTCTAGAGGACTCGCAGGGATTAGCTGTCCTTGGTTTCTTCATTGAAGTAAGGAGCCTTAGATGGTTATTAGGTGTTTCAAGTGTTTTAGATGATTTTACATTTTTGTCTCTTTTTTTTTTAGGCGACCAATGACACAGGCAAACCTGCGGGCTGGAAGACGCTGACCTCTTTCTTGCCAAATATTACCAGCAAAGGTACAGTTCCAGTTTCAGTTTTTGTGGTGTATATATTTTATTTTGGCCCAGGACACATTTGCACACACGCTGCCAATCTTAAAGTTCAAACAAGAAATCCACGTCAGCGGCAGAAACATGTAGTTCAACAGCAGTTGCTCCTAAGCTCACCACAGGGGGCAGTTTGCTCTTTTGAGTGTTCAAGCAAGGCACCACCAAAAGGTTGTCTCTGAATTTTGACGTCCAATTAGTGTCAGCCATGTTTCATGGGAGAACCAGCCCTTTTGGATAAATTTCACTCTGTTTGAGAATTCCCCACATCACTCTGATACACACACGTTTAGGCCACTGTTTTGAAAAGCAAACTCTGCAAGGCAATCTATATGGGTTCTGTATGGGCTTGAACTAACTAATAATGCTCTATAATGTTTATATGATCAACACAGTTATTCTGACTGACTGTAATAGAGGGAGCATGGAGGGTGAAAAGTGTACTGATATGCTCTAGAATATTTACATAATCCAATCGGGCACAATGGCAGGTTGTAATACACTACAGGAAGTTAAGGGGCGATATGGCTTCTAACGTTTATATAGTCTAATCAGAGGTTGTGTGGAGACCAGTTCTATCTTCTGTTTTACCTTTTAAACAGGCACCTTTGCCATCACCGCAACTACCACTCCCCACTCTGCCCTTACCACACCTTTTGAGTGACATGATAAGAAATGAAATGTCATGTTTCATTACGCCTGTGGCATTATACAAAGAAGCAAAAATCAGGTCACACCTGCTTGGGTGAGGCTGAAACAGCGTGGATAAAAAAAAAATGAACTTGTGCGTTCAGCTAGTGAGAAAAAACTAAACAAACAGCCATCTCTCAGTCGCTCCACCCTTAAGCAGTTAAAAAACACTCAGAAGTTACTTACACCTTCAAGATGCATCATCAGAAGGGAGTTTTCCCAGACTGTAAACAGCTTTAAATACTACTGATGCATGGCTGTTAGAGACAAGTAGGCGAGATGTATTGATGGTTAAATGTTTCCTTTTAAGGCTACTAGCGGTTACTCATGTGCCAGACCTAAAATGCTGTTAAGAAACAAGGAGACGTTGCCTTACTTCTCTGTCCCACTTGGATTTCTTTACAGGAAGCCTGCAGGACATTATGTACGAGATCACTTTGAATAGTTTGCTTGAAGGAGTGGACTTGACTAAATATTATCGCTACCTGGGCTCCCTGACCACGCCGTCCTGCAATGAAGCTGTGGTGTGGACTGTCTTCAAAGACCCCATCAAAGTCAGCCAAGAGCTGGTAGGTGCAGCTAAGATTCCTGCAGAGAGAATCTATTGGAATATACCATAGCTTTTTTAGGCCTAAAGAGACAAAAAAATTTAATTGTAGAGAAACTCACCAACAACCTTACGGTGGTGGTAAAGGGAACCAGACACCACATCTCCAACATGAATATATTTTCTTTGGGGACTCTTTTGCCTCAGCACCCTGCATGTACCCCTCCCACCATGAATAAGATTAGTTTTAGGTCACAGGTTTCTCAAAACTCTGTTAATATGTCTAAGTTCCTGTTGCCCCAGCAATGAGAAGGTTGTGGAATCAAATCCCAGCACTGCTAGTGTCATCACAGAGGTACCCTTGAGGAAGGTACCATCTCCACACTCTGCTCCCTGGGCACCCCACACTGAAATGGAGCTTTTCAAAACAGACATCTGGTTCCATTCACCACCACCATGAACTCTGAATGTTTACATCATAACCAAATAATTATGCAAAAAAATGAAAAGTAATCTCCAGTAGACTTGCTTATGTGGTTTCTAGGATACAGATGGAAAAACATTTCCAGGCCTTTATTTAAATTTTTTGGTTTTTTTTTTAAAAGTGTATTGAGTATATGTGCTTTTCTTCTCTCTACCAAAAGATTAACCTCTTCAGCACCACTGTGTACACGAACACTACGAATAGCTCCCTGATCACCAACAACTTCAGAGGAGTTCAGGCCCTGAACAGCAGAGTTATAACGTCTCAGCCTTCGGTATCATCCATATCATCAGCATCCACACCTCGCCAGGCCTTGTCAGTGACTGCTGCACTACTCTTCTGTGTGCTATACTGGTTATTGTGAACCACTGAACTCTTCAGGCTGTGTCAATGAGTTTTATGTTACTGAAAAGATATTGAAGTTCATTCTAATAATATCTTCATTTATATATATGATAAATGTACAATGTGTTTGTTGATATTTACTTGATAATTAAAGCTATTTTATAACTAACTGGTACCTTCTGAAGGTTAATCTACACCCATTAGTCCATTTTATCTGCTCCACTGTACGTACAGATGCGCTTTGTAGTTTACAGTTACAGACTATTTCTCTGCATCATCTTTTAGCCCCCCTTTACCCCCGGCACTCCCACAGGACCACCAGTGAGCAGGTATTATTTGGCTGGTAGAACAGCCTCAGCACAGCAGTGACACTGACATGTTAATAGCATAGTTGTGTAGCATAACTGATTGAAACCTGCTCACACTATGGTTCTATATATATATATATTAGTGCTGGGCTAATATATATATATAACGGCGCGAGATTCTTATTGTGCGATAAAAAAAAATATCGCCGTTACATACCGCCCCCCCGGACAGAGGTAGCTGGATCTATGATGAATTTCCCCATTGATATTTCAGTGACTTGTCCGGTTCTGGGGGGGTGTAATCGCCGTTAACGCCAAGATTACAATGAGATTAACGCCGTTAAAAAAATTAATCTATGCCCACCTCTAATATATATATATATATATAACAGACATATATATATATAGGTTTCATAAACAGGGTTCAGAGTATACAGAACTGAAACCTGTTTATGCTACAGCGCTACGGTCAGTGGCATATCTAGAACTGACTGAAATCTGTTTAAACGATAGCTACACAGTTAGTGACATCTAGAATTGGCTGAAACCTGTTAACGCTATTGCTCCTCAGCGACTTATTTAGAACGTGCTAAAAACTGCTCACAATAAAGATCAACAGTTAGGGGTCAAGAACAGACCGAAACCCACAGCTCCACAGTCAGTGACTTATCTGGAACAGCTCATACAAAGGCTCTATTGTCAGTGAAATGACTATGTTTATACTATGGCTCTACAGTTAGTGATATATCTAGAACGGACTGAATCCTGCTTAAACTATGACTATTTTTGAGAGATTTAGTAGCTTTGGGTCTAAAACTAAGCGCATTCACAGTGAAGGTGTACATACAGGTTTTCATGAGGTGAAAGAGCCCAAAACAAATCTGTTTTAGTTTAGATTTCCCACTATGTTACAATCATCAACCAACACTGATGTGAAATCTGGTACCATTAACTACCATCAAAATGCCAAAACTAACCATTAGAGTCAATCAGTATTTTGTTTTCAGTGAGAATACTTGCTTATATCTGTAGAGCTGCAGAGTAGATGAATGAACGAAACTTCATATGAGACTTATTTTTTCTCTCATAGAAATATTTCAGCTAATAATCAAATGTCCAGTTTCCCTAAGTACAAAAAATCAACGAAGATACATCTAGTACCTGGTTTGTTTCTGTAGTTCTATGTTGGAGGCGACAGAGGGCGCCACTGCAGAGACCTGTAATCCTCTAAAGCTGGGCATTTTTTCAGTCGCGCTATTCAGCTCTTGCTCAAACTGTACGACTGAATCGCAGGGGTTAGAAGTTCGTAGCCCAGCATAAGGGTGACTAAAATCCAGTTAAATATAAATTGACATGTACTATATATTTCGAAATACAAATGAATACTGGCAGTCTTTTACCTTCTGAAAGAATTACGTTATTTCACAGAAAAATGAAACATAATGAAGGTGGGGAAAGATAGTGTTAATCTGGCTCAGATAGCGGCTGGGAGGGAGGGGAGTGAAACACAGGTGAAAGAGATGAAAAGAGGGTGGGGTCAGCTTTAGGCTTTAAAATGAGTCAATTCAACTTGACCCCCCACACCACTGTAGAGAAGCGGCCCAGGCAGTACCATGGTAAGACAGTTATACAAGCATGGTTCTACAAATCATGAGAGAAATAAAAGTTCCTTAATTATTGAAGAAATTAGGGCATTTAGGACCCATTACTATAGTAAAAGTATGTCTGGTCATATACCTCTTTTGTTGCCAGATCCTCTCTTTGCTCCTGAGTGTTGCTGTTTGGTTGCTTTTGACCACAGATTGTGGTTCAGATCCTTCAGCAGGTAGGTGGTTGGTGCTGCAGGCACCTAATAGATGACCTTGAATGTGCTCCTTTTTCACCAAGGTGGTTTATTTGTTCCACTTTAAATGGTGTGGATTGGAACTTTAATTGCTGCATTATTTAAGGGGGTGTGAGAAGTCAAATCTCTTGGTGCCAAAATCCTACTTTGCTGCTGATGGTTGTTGATGTACTACCCTTGCAGGCAGGTTTACATGCTCACTTGTCTCTTTTCAGATTGGTGCTATCACTCACCATCATGTGGTGAGTATTTTCCAGTATAATGTGGCACAAATGTGTAATCTGGGTGAAAGTGTGTTTAGTAAATGCTTATCTGAAAGCTTCTTAGTCATGGACTGTGTGGGAGCCTTCATGGTTGAAGGCTCTTCAGATCTGGGCCTTGCGTTTTCATTTTCTGGTCCTGAAGGTGTGAGGTTGCCCTGGTGTTCCCGATTGATGCATCAGAGAAAAAGCCCCGTATCTAAGGCTAGTGACCGGTCACCCTATGTATTTCAGGGCCCTGTGTTTTTTGTGAGGATTTTTTGTAAAGATCTGACCCCTCCTTGGTTTAGTCCTAATTTGCCTCAATTAGCTTCCTTAAGCTAGCCTATTCAAGAGCAAATGCATATTGAAATTCTCCTGTAAAACCTCTGGTGACTTCCAGGAACCACCTTAAGCACCCCTTCAGAGGTTTCCTCAATGACTCATTGAGGTGAACTCTATTGTAGGGACTTCCCTGTGAGGACAATCCTGCTGGTGTGGCACTAGGACCTGTAATACTTTGTTCTGAATCTTTTTAAAAGCATTTTGTGATTAACCACAATTTCTTAAAAAATATCCAGTACAATCCCAGGCAACAATGTTAGCCAGTGGCTCATGTTCTGTTAGAGGCCATAAAGCTCTCGATGTAAAATTGAAGGCATGTGGTGATTATGCTAATCAGACTGGAGTAATGAATACTTATGTTAATTTTGGCTAGCTCTTTGAAATACAGGCCCATAAACTGGAATCGGATTTGGGGAGGAAAGTTTTTAGAGTGCTAAGCAAGACATTTGTTTCACTTTAACCCAACACCTTCATGTTCCAGATGACTCTACCTGGACCTCAATTGCCAACACTTCCTGTGGTGGAGCTAGGCAGTCTCCTATCAACATTGTGACTGCCAGGGTGGAAGCCAACAGTAACCTGACTTTGTTGAACTTCACTGGTTTTAATGTCAGCACTGCCTTGACTGAAATGAAAAACACAGGCAGGAAAGGTGTGTACCGGCCATATTCCATCCTTAAGTCCATCACTGCATGCAGATGTTCAGCTATAGATGCATAACTTCTGCTCTTGGCTCCTAGCCTTTGTCTGGCACTTGTGTGCTCTAAGAATGAGTATTTTTAAAAGGCTGTTTTACTCCTTCAGTTAGGGTCATGCTGAGTAATGGGACGATGGCAGTTAGAGGTGGTGCACTTCCGGGCGTGTACAACAGCAGGCAGTTTCACATTCACTGGGGCAACGGCAGCTCTGTGCCTGGATCTGAGCATGCCATTAATGGCAAACGATACCCAATGGAGGTAAAAGGTGGAGATTTATTTAAGAGGTCTCTGTGTGTATTGCACTTCATGTGTGTCTTTCTCTTTCCCATTTAGCTGCATATGGTGAACATTAATGAGAAGTACAACTCGATTACCGATGCACTTCAAGATCCAACTGGAGTGGCTGTTCTTGCTTTCTTTATTGAGGTACAATCAGAGCTGGTTTGATGTTTGCCTTTGGTGTTTTTGTTTTTTTAATCTTGTGCTCTGCATATGCAGGCATCTAATGATACAGGAAAACCTGACAGCTGGAAGACTCTTGCATCCCACCTAGCAAATATATCTTATGCAGGTAATCACTGGGGTTTTGGTGTTTTCATAGATAGTTGGTTTAACTTTCTGATTGCTCTGAATGTCAGTTACAATTTTGGATGGAGGAAAATGGGAATAGTGGGGGGAAAATTGGGACAGAATGGTGGATAAATGTCTGTTTGAAACAACAGGTATTTTATACCAGTGTTCAGTTCATCTGGGGCAGTTTCATTTATGCTACTGGGGGCAACAGAACAAAACCATAGCGTGAAGGTCTGCAACCATTACTCGATCCATTACAACTCTTGACGACTGATCCTTTTACCAAAAAGCAAGTGGTTCTAGGCCATACTTATTGCCCAAGAATGTGCTATCAAGCTGCCCAGAGCAGAAGAAACTATTCAGCTCGCTCTTCACTTGTGCGGTCTCTGGTAATGGGTTTTTAGCACCACATAAACTTAATGGTATAAATATGCTGTTCCTTCTCTCCCTTACTGCCTCTTACATTTTTATACAGGAGGCAGTGGTCTTGAGGTATTCCCTGTCATACACGTTAGTGTGTTCCCTCCTTTCAACACAACTGATCCAACTAATCCATTAACTAAGCAGCTGTTTGAGTTGAAGTGGGTGTGAAGGCACTAAGGTGTAGGCAGAGGGCAATCAATTTGGAGACCTAGCACTCCTGCTGGGGCAGATAAGGTTCTATTCTTGCATAATGAGGTGCAGCACCTACAGCTGTTCCAAACCTGTTTGCTTTTGCAGGCAGTTCTGTTGCTCTCACCCAGCCCATCACCATGGACAGTCTGCTTGTAGGAGTGAACAGTTCCACATACTATCGCTACCTGGGCTCCCTGACTGTCCCCAGCTGCAATGAAGCTGTGGTGTGGACTGTATTTAAAGACCCCATCAGGGTCAGCCGTGACTTGGTAGGTTTTGGGCAGCACTTGAATTCACATCAGTGTATTGAACAATGACTGTACTAGATTTCTTGCACTGATCAGCCACATTAAATCCACTGAGGCATGAGGTGATTAACACGGGAGTGGCATAAGTCACTTGAAGTTGTGTTGGAAATCTGGCCTGATATGACAGAGCTACTATAGCACCAACTGCTGAAACGTATGCTGGCTATAATAGGAAAAGGTCAGAATGCACAGAGCATCACAGCTTGCTGTATTTGGGGCTGTGTAGCTGCAAATGGGTCAGAGTACCCATGCTGACCTCTGTCTACCAATGAACGCCCATAATGGGCATGTGAATTTGGATCAATGGAAGAAGTTGGCCTAGTCTGAGGCAGTGTTATGCTGGGAAACCCTGAGTCCTACATTCATGTGCATGTTCCTTTGACCTGTACCACCTACCTAAAGATTGCTGCAGATCGAGAACATACCTTCATGGTGACTGTCTAATGGTAGTGGATGGTAGTGACATCTCTTGGCAGGATGTCACACTGCGCACATTGTTGAACATGGTGTTGACCTGACCCGAATTCCCCAGATCTCGATTAGATTAAGCATCTGTGGGATGTGGTGGACAAATCGGTCTGATCCATGGAGGCCCTTGCTACTTCCAAGACTTAAAAGGATTAGCTCTGAATATCTTGGGGCAGATACCACAGAACTTCAGAGCATATGCCTTGACATGTCTGCTGTTTTGGTGGCATAAGGAGGTCTGAAGTGATTATCAGGTTTTAATTTCGTGGCTGGTTGGTGTTTATTTTTGCTATTTAGGAAAATCCTTTGTAGAAGTTTTAATTTCATTGAGTAAAGTGACTTATGTGGAGCAATGGAATGCCTCTCTGCATTTGTTTTAAGATGAAGGAAAGATGGAAAGTTTGTCTCCTATTACTTAAACCCTGTTTTTTCACGCTAGGTTGACCTCTTCAGCACTACATTGTACATCAGCAACAGCACCAACTCTTCACTGATGATCAACAACTTCAGGCACACTCTGCCCCTGAACAAGAGAATTGTGACCTCACAAGAGGGAGGTAGCAGAGTTAGTTTGAAGTCTAACTCTATAGCTGCCCAGCCTTTCCACACCATCTTTATTTTAGTACTTTTGTATGCCACCTTCTGTTGGTTCTAGGTTTCACACAGTAATGCTTTTGCACATGGTAGTAACTTGTAGCACTTTTTCATATAATGTAGGCAAAATATGAAGTAGAAAAATGACATTTTATTAAATGCATGTAACATTCTTGTTTGTATGGTGTTTGTGTTCCACAATTTCTTTCCTTCAACTTGGTTATTTTTTTGTTTTTGACTAAGGCAGGTGATTTGCTGTGTAGTGCTGGCAATGTCTTGTTCTGCTTGGGAATGTATTCTGGATGAGGCCTGATTTTCCTGTATGAGTGGATCAAGCACCTCTGTCATACTGCAGGATCTCAGACTGATAAAAGATGATGTTTGTTGTACTGTGGCTTGTGGTAAACATGGACCTGGGACTGTCTTGGAGATTACGATTTGTGTCCTTGTAATGTGCACACACTCCATGCCTGAAGCAATGGAGACTGGTGCATTTCTTACCTTGCTGACAAATAAATACATGTTTTAATGAAATTGCTTCAGAATGTAATACTACTTCCACAGGTCGCACTTATTTATAGGTTGTTGCATGTTTACTAAATTTCAGGGATAAGAACTAACATTCTTAAATCAAACTGGTTTGTCCCACTTGGTATTTGAGGCTACAGTTTACTAGTTGAGTGAATTTGAATGTTTGAAAATCTGCTTCCTTTTGAACACTACAATTGGTTGAGTGTCTTACAGGTCCAGTAAAAGCCCGTTTAGTTCTAGGTTATAAAGAGAAGCTAATCAATGACAAAGGTGCAGAGAAACACATTAAATCATTCCTTTAATTAAGTGCTAATTGTTTGATCTCATGTTGCCAAAAACTGCCCATGGAGTCCTTGGGGCAAACTGGTTTAAATAAGGCCACAAATGCAAACCAGCAGAATAAAAGGCAAAGTGGGTGAGTGCCTGAATCTCTAAGGGAAGTGTCAAGCCTTCTTTCATGCAAATGATGAGAATGTCTAAAGAAAAGTTAATCGGTCATGATCATTGGTTTGGTTCTCAAACTACAAACCTCAATGTCTGCTTCTTGGCACAGTGTCAAGTCAGCGAAGACCGTATCCATGTGCATCCTGGGGGTGCCAGCAGTCACAAGTATAGTATTGGTAATTTGGTTCCACAACCAAAGTCTGGAGCTGGTGGTGGATTTAGGACTCCTTTCTTGCTGGGAGTGGCACATATGCTCAGAAAAAGCATGGGGTTTGAAAGGGGCAAATGTTTTCCCAGGGTACCATTCAGCCTAGAGCCGCTAGAGCAAGTCCTCATCACAGCAACCCATTTTATAGACAAATATTTTGCAGAATTCTGAAACATATGCTTGTTTAAAAATGAGAATATAAATAAAGGGAATTACTAAGCAACACCAGCCATGAATCCTGCATAGTCTGGTCATTTTCTTGCCCAAACATCCTTTATATAGCTTCCCATGTTGAGTTGGTGTGTTGGAGACATTCTCACAAACACACTAACCTGAAACTCAATCTTTCACTACTCGTCTGTGCTAAAGGGCCCATATCAAATAATTTATTTTTAAATAAGGTGTAGGTACACACTCACCAGTCCATGAATTTTGAAATAACTCTTTTTGAGAAGCAAACACTTGTATATGCCCACTTATTCAGCCCACATCAGTCCAGACTGCGCTCTAAGCAAAGCACAATAAGGGGCAGCCAGTCAGAACAGAGCTCATTTGCACATATGTATATACATGGGCGCCAGAACCATTATAGCATTATGGGGGGGGGGGGGGGGGGGGGGGGGGGGGGGGGGGGGGGGGGGGGGGGGGGGGGGGGGGGGGGGGGGGGGGG
>JBBPDB010146371.1:0-14740 GCA_037974465.1 Brachypetersius altus
GTGGGGACGGTACCTTGCTCAGGGTACCTCAGTGGTGCCTAGTGGTCTTGGGGATCGAACCTGGACTTTCTGGTCACAGGGCGGATGCCTTAACCACTAGGCCATCCAACTGCCTGCAGTATAAGTAAGTATTCTAAAAGCATTGTATTAAAAATGCTAAGAATTACTTTATTCTGGATACAACCTTTTCAAAATGGAATTAGAACACATTGCATGTAGACCCATTAAGAAACATCACCAAGGCTTGCTTATCATCCATTTTAATATCAACACTGTGAAACAAAAATCTAATAAAACTTTTTTTAAAAGTCTGGCAGTCTTGAAGTAGCTGACACAACCACAGACGAGTCAAAAAGCTGTAGAGGGTAAAGATACTTTGCTCTCTTACTAATTGTATTATTTATTAAGCTACTGTGCCACTCAGGTCAGTGGTAGTTTGAGTGAAACAGGGCATATGTCTGTCAGTTTTCAATTTCTTACAATACACAACAGAAACACAGTCACTCTGAATTACTTAAATCTTGGCCATTAATAACTTAGATACTGACAAAAACATCGCTGGAATTCTCTTCTAAAGGACCAGTTTCATACATTGGTCTTGTATAGTACTGTTTGTGCTAGAATTTGTGTGGTTTAATGTACCAAAAAGATCATCATTCACTTCTAAATGACCCTTTTCCTATCTCTTATCACTTAGACATAAAGGATTCATGTTATTGCACCTTAAGAACGATACATGACTGTTCTGGTTGGATGTTCTGTGCTGTACCTCATCAAAAAAAAGTCTAGGCGTAGACACTTTTTTGTAACAATCATTAATAGTTAATGCTCCATTGCTCAGTGTACACACTTCAGACTTCCAGTACATTCAGTTGTTTCAGCTACTATGATAAACTAGTTGGTGTTCCTGCACTCTTCAAACAGGCAGCTGAGGTTTCGTGTGAACTGCGCAGGAAAAACAGAGGTCGATAAAAGACCCTCATGCATGTTTTGTTTACCACAGCATGACAATCAGTATTAATTTACCCGGCCGAACCTCCAATCAGTCGCCATTGTGCCAAACAAAAACTTCCCATGTATCCACTACAGTTCCACGTCATTCTTAATACAGAATGAGTGGGGGGGCCTGAATGCATACAGCTCTGTGACGGCTGTCTTCACCTGTTTGTCTTGAGCCACCGATAATGTGTCTGAGGACTGTTGACACCAGTTGCGTCAGCACCACGACAACATGGCAGAATATGCACCATAGCTACATGCTAATTCTAGAAATGTCTTCGTCACGTTATTTCGAATGCTTTCAAGCATCATAGACAGCTCCTACATTAAAGGAATGGGGAACAGTTTGGCAAAAAATCAAATTTGATCAGCCAAAATAGCCAAAGTTGGAGTCCAAATTGTGCTTCATTGCTCATGGAACTGGTGTTATGAAGCTAACTTTGCTAACAAACACAAGACATCAATAGTCACCCAACCCTTTTGTGTAAATAAATCCTCAAAAGATCTCTCAGCTCGCTCTGGATTTCTGGGTGAGATTTGGGACTTACTGTGATTTATAAAAATGAACAAAACATCAACGTGTAGTCGAAGGTTGCAGGCAGCCCCTTCAGACAATTTCCCAAACCACCAAAATATCTGGTAAATCTGTGGTCCTTTTTTCACAGTATAGGACTCTATGGACAAATCTACACCACCTTAATGAGGAGCTGGGCACATTTTTAATGGGTTGAGAGTAGTTTCACTCATGTGTTCATATAAAAACGGGTTAGCAGAATTAGCCTCATAGCACCAGTTCTCAGCTAAATAAGCAAAAGCCCAACTTCATGTGGCTCATTGGAAAACACTGGCATAATGATACACGCATTTTGTGTGTGTCATTCCAGTAAAGAGGGCTCAGTAATGAAGAATTAGATAACACTGGGAATACAACTACTTTCTCTGACCTTCAACACTTCCTGCCTCACTGTAGCAGCAAACAAAATGAAACAGAACCACAAGTGGGTCACCCTGTGGGCTCCTTTTGTGAAATATGTGCGAAGCCAGAACATAAGCTTGCGCTTGGCATATGGTGGTGAACCCATGTTAGGAGGTCTTACATTTGTAAAGGCAAGAACACTTGTCTGGGTTGGAGAGATCTGTTGGTGACCCACTTTTAAGCCTTTTTTAAAGAGTGTTACTGAAAAGCTCTAAAATTCAGACATTAGATCTGGGTCAAACATCATTTTAGGATGTTTATCTTATGGAAAGAATAGACAAAGAACATAAAATACTTGCCGGACCTTAAAATGTGAAGCACCATTCAGACTTCAATGTCAGGGTTGTGTTGTGCGGACCACTCTCCGAATTAGAGGACGACTCTCGTCCCCTTCATCAGAGATCATTACCGCACACATTAGCACTCGCTGGCTGGCAGAAATGAGGACGGATCATGACACTAGGCCATTGTATCCAACTGAAAATAATATTTGGTGTGACACATCTGATAATACACACACGTTCCTGGATGTCTTACACACAATTAATGATGCACAGAATGAAACTGAGGACCAATGGTCGATTGCATAAAACATTTTGGCCTTTAGATTTTACTTTACCTTAAGTGAGATACATATAATCCCTTCAGTAAATGGAGAGTAAAAATCATTAAAAACAGTCATGATTCTTTTTTACTTGGCTATCTTACATTTTATCCTCAAACAGTCTAATTTGTAACTGTCCTTTGAGACTGATGTATGTAAATGACCATTGCACATTTTGTCTTAGAGTTATATAGAATGCACAGTGAGCTGTCCACACACTCAGGACATGTTAAATCTCACCCTTACCGTATTTTACACTTCTTATTTACACTGTTTTGTTTCGTTTCCCAGTGTCTTATGTCTGTTACACTATATGTACACTGTGGAACCTGAGCTTCGCCATTTCGTCTCTCTGTATACTGGGTGGTGGCGGCCTAGTGGGTAGGATACTTGCCTCTGGACAAAGAGGTCATGGGTTTCAAAAAGACCCTTAATCCCACCTTGCTCCAGGGAGACTGTCCCCTGTAGTTAGGGAATGGAAGTCGCTTTGGACAAAAGCCTCTTATAAATGCTGTAAAGGTATGGTTGACATGACAATAAAGTTCACTTTGACTTTGACTGTATAATACCTCATATAAAAAAAAAAAAAAGTCCATCTTGAATGGGAAAGATAAACTTCTGTAGGCTGGAAAGGTGCATAATATGTAACACCACCAGAAAGCCAGCGATTTCAAAATGAGCTGTTTGCAGTTAAATGTCCAAATATATACCAGTGTTTACATGCTACATTACTGAAAGAAATACTATTAACACAACCATGAAATGATTTATCCATGAAATTAGGCCAGAGGGCAGCTGGTTTAGGTTGACCTGTAGCCCAGATCTGTATGCAGACCTCAATAGATTGTGACAGATGACATAAGGAGAATATCACCGATGTTGCAAGAATCGGAGGGACTGAGAGTGAAATCACTGAAGAATTGTGTCTCAGTGCTATCTTGCCCAAACAAAGTCAATATAGAATGTAAAGCATACGTGACATACATGGGGTAATTTGGTGAGGGTGGTGGTCCCAGCCACTCAAGTACTCCAGAGCTAGGGCGCTGTTCATTGATTGCCCTCAATGATGAATGGCTGCAGAAGATAGAAGAGAACCGTCACAGAGGGAAACTGTGCACCTTCACTGATGGCAGTGCAAACTTCATTGCTCCATAGCACATCACTGGGACTGACCTATATCTCCCATGCCATTCCACGTATAGTCTATTAGCAAGTGTTTGCGCAGGGTGCTCCTGGGCACGGATCCATGAGCTCCATGTGTTGTCTGAAGGACATTGTGCATGGTTGCTAGGTTTTCATCTTATCTGTCTATCTAGCCTACTTTTGCCCCAAGTCTGTGTTATGCTGCAATGCTGCAATTAACCTAATTGAACACCTGAATATGTGTAAAAAAATCTTACATTTTAATCTGTATCTACTTTTTTTCTCTTTTTATACCACATCCTTTCAGGTTTCAAAGAGATTTATTGTCAATTCAACTATTATGTGCAAGACATGCTTGGGAATCGATATGCTGTTTCTAGCTCTACCTTTTACACCAAGCTATCTTTTTATGCCTCTTCCGTATTTTTGATTATTTCTTTTCTTTTTTCATGTTAGTTTTGTGTATATATGCCTTTGGAAAATTGTCTATTTTTGAATGTACTGCAGTTTCTAGGGATCTGTGGCTGCCCTGCATATTAGAATAAAAAATCCTTGTAGATGCTTCTGAAAGTAAATTTTCCAAGATAAATCAAATGAGAAGTCACCAGAGATTGCAGACAATGTTTACACAAATAGGTTTATGTTCATAAACAGACTGTTTGAGTTGCTCCCCTGTTTCACTTACACATGTACAGATTTCTAGACGGCAGCATTCTCTTCTGCAGCTTTCCTTGGTCTTTAAACAATCAGCCGTGCTGCAAGAAGAATGCAAGCTGAATAAAACTAAAGAAAAGTAACTGGATCAAATGAAACCAAAGATGAACTTCCAACACACCGACAGCCAGACACCAAAGTTTAAATACCAGATATTGTGGGGCTCAGTTACTGATTATGTGTTGAGTTTAAGATTTTGTGGGGAAAATGGAACGTAAAATATGTACTTTGGAAAAATGTTAAGCTCAGTCAATTAACAGTAATTGTGCAGGGTTTTTTTTTTACATTATTTTGAAGTTGAGCATTTTGTGCTCATTTTAGTGTTTGAAATCTAAAGGGTTACATACTAGAATAAATAACCAGTGCCTTTTGGATAGGTCACTTATCCAAATATACAGCAAATGTGCATTAAAATGTTTTCTTTGTGGAGGATGTGTCACATAGAAAATCCATGAAACATGACGTGTTTTTTATGCACTTCAAAATATTACATTAACACATTTTGCAGGGGCTTTTATCTATTATCTGTTATAACAGTCTAACATGTCCAATATTGTGATATAAAGTTCTTATCAGGTGCTAAATATACCATTATGATCAATAGTCTTACCATGTGAATATATCAGTAAGACTGATCTACTACTGAACTCTATTACAGCTTCTAATCACTATTTGTTACTAGTAATTACTTTAACTGTAGTTATTTATCTATAGTATTTTTCCCAACAATAGTATATTGATATTTGTTCTACAATTTTTATTTAGACTTAAAATTGTCCTTGTCTCTGTGCAGTCATAAGGAATTTCCTCAGGCCTCAATGAACTTCTGATTTAAATTCTGAAAGAACCCCAGAGCCCCGCCCCCGCGTGACGTCAGAGCAGCGATGGCGGCCGTGCAGGCGGAGAGAGGAGACAGAGCCCTGCTCCTGCAGGATCACTCAGTCTTGCCCGCACTCCACAACATCATCAAGGGGTGCGTTTCACTCTAAAAGTACAGAAATTCACATTTTATTGGTAGTGTGGTCGCTTAGAAGTTTAAAAACAGCTTCTTTGGGTAGAGCTCTGGGGGCTAATCAGCTCACGCGCTGCAGGCAGGAGTTCCTGTTACTGCTGTTATTGTTATTAATGTTACCTTTACTGCTACTAAGTGTACATTTGTCGTTCACGTATGACTACAGTGTGAAAATAGTTCTCTGCATTTAACCAGGAGCCAGGAACACAGCGCCCGGAGAACGGTGTGGGTGGGGACGGTACCTTGCTCAAGTTTAAGGTTTTGTTGTCATACAGTTAACAATGCACTTCAGTGGTGGCACTCGCAGTCAAGGGATTTGAACCTCCAACCTTCTGATCACAGGAGTAACTCCCTAACCACTAGGTCACCCAGCTACTGTCACTGTCATCACTGTTACTGTTATTGTTGCTGTTGTTTCAGTTTCAGGACAGTGTGAGAACCAGAGGAGAGTTTTAAGAGCTAAATCTTTATGTAAGACTGGTGCAAGTGCTTCAGGAGAGGAGATGTTCTCTGAACAGGAGAGTCTTCAGGAGGTTTTTGAAGATTTGAAGAGGCAGCTGTTGTTATTTTTATCAGTGTGGTTTTGATGTTTTTTTTGTTAATGTTTTTTATGTTGTTGTTATTGTTTTTCTGCTCTTTACATTGTACTGTCCACTTCAGCTGTAACAATGTAAATTTCCCACCGTGGGACTAATAAAGCTTTATTTTATCTCCTTGTTATGATTGTTGTTATTGTTGATGTTGTTTTTGTTATTATTATTGTTGTTGGTATTAATGTTATTGCAATAATGTGTGTGTGCGCGCGCGCATGTGTGTTTCAGCATGGACAAGGACAGCCCTGATGTGCACCAGGAGCTGCTGAAGCTCAGATCTAAGATCCAGGAGGCGCGGGACCAGATCAGCTCCATGCCGGGGATTGATGTGAGTCCAGCCGGGCAACAGCAGCAGCTCCTGGAACTCCGGGAGCAGGTCCGGACCAAGAAGCAGCTCCTGAAGAAGTACAAGAGCCTGTGCATGTTTGAAGTGCCGAAAGCTTCGTGAGGATGCTTTTATCAGGATCAGTCAGATCCTTCAGGAGAGGACTGGGAAGAAAAGAACGGACCGAAATGGGTCTTAGAACCAACAGTACAGCCCAGACCAGCACCAGTACCCACACATGCATGCTGTTTATCCTGACTTTTTCTAGTCTGCATCTTCACTCATGTGTGTTTTTGTATTTCTGAATTATGAACGTTTTGTACTAGACTAAAGTCTGCATTTTTTTAAATAAAATGATTGTTTCACTGAATAGACTTTGGTTGAATGGTATCTGTGTTCTCCACTCCTGCTTTACCTTCAGCCATAACTGACAATGAGGTCTTGCTGTAAAAAAAAAACCAGTGCTTATTTTCCCATTTTTTTATTAATCCACTTATATAATAAAAGTAAACGCAGACATAGAAGAATAAATATACATTCGTGTCTTTTGTTCACAATGCCACAGAGTTTCAAGTTCTGTTAGAAAAGAGGCTTTAACAAAATGTAAACAGGTCGTAAAGAGTCACATCCATATCGTTGGGGCGGGTGGTGGGGAGCGTGTCCCCTGCGAACCTGGGGGGTGTAAGAGTCCCGGTGCTCAGTCCCGTTGGAGGGTCCCTCTCACAGCACCCCCTTCCCAAGGCCCAGTGCCCCCCTCAGCAGCTGGCCCCAGCAGGAGCCCCGCATGTCCCCGCGCGAAAACTACCCAGCCGTGCAGGCTGCTCGCGTACAGGGTACCCTGTCTCCACGCGTGAGTACGCGCCTTGTGTGTGTTTCTGGGTGGGAGGGTGCCCTCAGCAGATCACGCAGCGGTCTTTGGTTGCCTGGTTGCCCCCCACGGCCTTCTCCTTGATGTACAGGAGGTCACTGTGCACGCTCGGGCGGCGCGCGAACGGCGCCACGATGCCATACGCGTCACCCCCTTCCCGAAACTTCTTGTGGCGCAGGGACTTGCGGCGCAGCACGTCCCCATACTGCAGCGACACCTTGCGGTGCCGGTCCGGGCTCATCTCGTCCGGCAGCTTGGCCATGGCGAAGAGCGCGTGAAACATGAGGTCCACGTTGGTGTTGCGCTTGGCCGACACCTCGAAGTACGCGCAGGGCTCTCCCCCCGCCACCAGCTGCTCGATCTCCTCGTCCGAGACCTCGCGGCTCAAGTCCCGGTCACACTTGTTCCCGCAGATAACCAGAGGCACGCTCAAGTTCTCCTTGGTCTTGTTCTTCAGGCACGACTTGGTCTCGAAGATTTGCCGCTTCAGCCGCTGCACCTCCTGGAAGGAGTCGCGGTTATCCAGGCCGAACACCAGGATGAAGACATCACCTGAGGAGGGGGACAGGACAGAGTGAGTACTGCGCGTAAAGAACATGTTCGCGCATAATGCAAAAAAAGAAACACTGCGCGTTTCATGCAAGGATCCAGAACCCACCTGTCAGGATGGAGAGCCTCCTCATAGCCGGGAACGGGTGATTCCCGGACGTGTCCAGGATGTCCAGCTGGTACACGTCCCCGCGGATGCTGTAGAGCTTCCTGTGGAAGTCCTCGATGGTCGGGGTGTACTGGTCGTCGAAGCGCTCGTTCAGGAACCGCGACACGATGGAGGTCTTGCCGACTTTGGTGGAGCCCAGGATGACCATGCGGTGGCAGTTCTTGGCTGGGATGTCGAACTCGTTCTCGGACGGGGACATTTTCTTAATCATGGTTGCGCGGAGAAAAACGTACAGACAGGAAAGAGTGAGTGTATGTGATGTTTCTCCTCGGTTGAGCTCGGATCGGTTCTCTGAGAAGCGCGCTGGAGCCCGTGTGCTTTTAAAGCGCAGCGCGTCTCCACCTCTCCGGCGCGTCATCCATTACGCGTTCAAGCCTTGTTTATTCTCTTTCCCACCCACTTTCCGCCCACAATCTATACGGGATGCTGGTGGCCAGCCCCAGCCTGAAAACGGGTGGGGAAAACAAACCAGCGCGTCTATTAGGTTTGGGTCTGTGCGTCAGCCTGGTTCCACGCTGCTGGCGTGCGTGTAAATGTGACATCCAAGAAGACCCGTCTCCAGCCAGAGGTCATCTAGGCCTCATCAGGGATCAGATGCTAAAGCCCAGTGTGTTTTCTTTTAGCACCACACACGAATGAGCAATTGCACATACAAACCAAGAACATTTTTACAAAGTTCACGCAGAAAATAAAATCAAAATGGCCTGTAAGCATGAATGCAAAAGATATTCGCAGAAATCAACCCTGCTTATTTTCAGACCAATTGAAAAAGATCATGACCAGTATAAACAAGTGTGTTATCGCTGCCCTTCAGGCCCAGTCTTGTGGACAGACCCCGGAGTTTTCTGAGACAGCAGTCAGGCCCTTCAGAATTACGCGGGGAAGTAAAATAGTACCCTTTTCAGCCGGTAGGGGGGGCGCCTCATTTTAAAGCACAGAACACAGTCTGCAGCTGAGCTGGCATACATTTCTCATTAGAAATATACATTGAACCCCATGTTAAAAAGGGGGGACGTGATTAGGGTTAGTATTTTCCACAGTATGCATGTTAATTTGTTAATCTTCATTTCTTCTTTTCATCTTTCTTCAGACCCATGTTTTTTTAGGGCTGGTGCGCCAGTGTTACAAACAGTAATACTTTATTAGAGATTAAGCTGAAAATAATGGCATCATGAATGAATCACACATAAAATGTGCACAGAGTATATATATATATATATATACACTTGACACTGGGGTGCTTTGTGGACTTGTGTACAGCACAGTTTTTACATTATATCGTTTTTATTCTGTTGGTTCTGTTGCTTCTACTTTCCACTTTGCTGCTGTTATAATGCACATGTCTCACCCATGGGATTAATGAAGGGTTATCTTACCTTAAAAATATCCAACCAGTGTCTTGTGTACAGAAACCGACTATAGGATGACCTACACAAGCTCTACTGCATCAGATGAGCCGTTATTGATGAATTTACATTTGCAATGTGAACTAACAGGTGAGATAAGTGTAACAGAGGGGACAGTAAGTGGACACCGTGTTTGAGAACTCCAGCAGCACTGTTGTGTCGGATACACACTGTACTGTACGCGCAAACTAACACCAGCACCATGCCGGTGTCACTTCTGTGCTAAAAATGATTCACAGCTGAGCTAATATCTGCTCCGTGGAGCTGCTGTGGGAGTTCTGATCACTGATTAACAATTAATGGTGCAGACAAACTGACGGCCTACAGTGTAAAATGAATAACAAGTTTAGATACAAGCTTGGTGGTTTTTATGAGGCGGATTGCTAAAGTATTTATCTATACGAGAATAACTTCTGTACTTCTCCCCTTAGGTGCACAAGGTGGTGAAATTAAAGCCCCGACATCTGGCTGAATGAGCATTGATTTCTTGTGTGTGGGACACAGAAGCCTAGAGGAGAATCTAAACATAGAAGAGGGCTTAGGTGACTCAGCCAGTTAGATAGAGGCCGCAAGGCTCATTTAGACGGCAAGGTTCGAAACATCTAAGAAGCCAAAGTACAAACACAGGTCTGGACAATAAAAATGGACATTCAAAGCTAATGTTTACTTGCTTTGTTGGTCCCTTCGTTTTCCTTTAAAATCCTTTAATACATGCCCAACACTGCAGTATCACAACGTGATGAACTGGATAAATGGACAATGGAAACCAAATTCAAAAATCCATTGCAATTTATATGGTAAGCAACCTGTAACAAAGAGCCGCCCATGGTCGATATACCACCTCATAGTTTACTTTCATGACATAAACATATCGCAGACTCTGATCCCAACAGAAAAGACATTTTTTGGAGTTGCTTTAAGGTCAAAGCGTAAAACACAGAGGAAACAAATAAATTAAATAAAATGCAGCACTACTAAACATGGTACTGTGATTCTGCACTGCAAATACAGCAACCATTGACAGCCCAGTGATGGCAGGGGTACCGAGGCAGATCAATGACACTGCTCATTCCTTTACACAGAACATCTTCACAGGATATTTAGCTTCTTATTGACATAATTAATGACGTGGGGTGAGTTAAAACTCAGTGTACTATTATGAGAGAGAAAAACAATAGGTGAAGTAATGGTTAACCAAACCGGAGCTCTGGTTAAGATAACTAAACCAAAGTATGGTCCCAAATTCAACTCGGGATGTGAAGTAGAAGGTAGCGATCTCCACATGACCCAGGATGATGGCAGAAATATGGCAAAGACGGCTATAAAAAATGGACTTAAAATGATGAAAGGATTTTAAACTCTTCTTAACTTAATTGATCTATTCTTTCATTTTTATTTCTGGATAACTTCTGTAAAGTGACCTTGAGGGTTGTGACAGGTGCTTATAAATAAAATGTATTATTATTATTATAAACAAAAAATATACAAGAATAACATCCAGAGGTTTATCACAATCTGAAACCACTGAGAGAGCAGAAAAGAAATTCCAGGTCACAGAATGCTGGTGTCATTCATTTGCTGGGTATATTTACTGTCATAAAATTGGCGACAGCAGCTGAACGAATTCTCACCCTGCCCCTAAAACAACCATAGAGAGCTAAAATGTTTGCACTTGGCAAATGAAAGTAAACCTTAAGTGTAGATAATATATCATTTAATATTTCTATTATTTATAATATCTAATATTTGGGCATTTCGTACCTGCGGGACTAATAAAGGTTTATCTTATCTTATGAAATTGAAATTGAAATATAAAATGAATTAAAATATTAATTCTATTTCTACACAACTCTCTAAAGAAATCCTGTGTCGTGCTTGACGTAGAGTTTAACTCCCTGTCTGGGCAAAACTCTTAATGCTGCTTTCATCCACATCTCTAACATCTCTGACTGCATGGGGCTCTGGATAAGAGCACCTGCCTAATGCATTAATGCAATGCTTTGAAGTGCATTAAAATATACATTCATCTGTAAAAGTCCGGTCATCCCAGGTCAGACGACATATTTAGTTTTTTATTTTTTGGTGAAAAAAATACACGTCCTGTACATGGAGCACACATCTGCACCAACTTTTGTCTGTGTTACAGCACATTTACTCAGTGTAGGAAAATGTCATAATTATGTGTGCTCCCTGATGAGGATGTGTGCAAAATGTAATTTGACTGAAACTGTCCAGACTTGTATCTTATACTGTCCATGGTTTGGGTCACAGATTTTACACTTATTGACTGCAAATGAGTCTCAGTCACATCAGTATTATTCAATAATGTTCATTCGGTTACTATAAAATGTCCAATTGATCCTGTTGTTTCAATGCAAATCAAACTGAAGCTGATCTGCATCTAAAGTGTGGACTTATTGCTGTGTTATTGCATACAGACTGTGTTTGTATATTCCGATTCTGACCGCTTGGTGCCTAGTACATGTAGTAGGTCTCTCACAGTTTAGTCTGAACAGAACATCAGAGGCCGTGTCCCTGATCTCCTGGTTGCTGAGAGAATGGCTGAACATCCTCTCAGACCCTCTGCTGAGAAACTCAAGCTGTGTGTCCTGGCCTTGCTGTTTGTGTAATGAGGCCTTGCTGTTTGTGTAATGCCACTGCACTCACTGGTCGTTAATTAGTCCACCGTGTTCCCACTTATGCTTATTAGGAAACACGTGCCGTGTCATATTTCAGTGCCATAATGTGTGGTCACCCAGATGAAGAGAGAAGGGGATTAGGAAAGCCGAGGTGGACCTGTCATTAAAGAGCACGTCGGCTGCTGAGGTCTCAGACGGTCTATTTCTGAGCTGCATAAACATTTGTATCCTAAAGTGTTGAATGTTCTCTGAATGAGATGCTACAGTCAATGTTTTCTATTATGTAAATGAAATGGTACCTTGCATGATACTATAAAAAGCCCCAATGATTCTTAAACCTTTTTAAATCCTCCATATAAAATTAAGAATCATTTAAGTTGGAACCGTTACATTAGGTGAGGTTCTTTACATTTTTAAAGGGTTCTACAGACATCTCAACTACAAAAGTGGTTCAGGATTTAAAATGGTTTTTCTCAAAGAAATATTATGCAAAGCTCACTTTTTTAAAAACAAGTTATAATAGGTCTATAGGCTACAAAACATGTTCATGAAGTTCTTTCTCACATAAAGAGATCTCACTAGATCTATTCCTCACAGTTTCAGCTCCCTTCAAAATGAGCCGTTTGGATTGCTCCCTTATTGTGATGTCATAATAAGAGAAATTTGCATAGAACCACCCCTCATCTGTCGAGCCCATACCCACTAGATTAGTTGAAAATCCGGCATTTTCGCCTGCTGGTTTTACAAGCACACATGAGTGAAAGTGACCATTTGTCATACGTGAACACATCACAGCACACAGTGTGAACAGCATGAAATTCTTCCTCTGCATTTAACCCATTCACCAAGTGAAGTAGTGGGCAGCTATGAACACAGCACCTGGGGAGCAGTGTGTGGGGACAGTACCTTGCTCAGGGTACCTCAGCAGTACCTAGCGGTCTTGGGATTCGAACCCAGAGTTTCTGGTCGCAGGGTGAATGCCCTAACCACTAGGCCACCAGCTGACATGAGACGCTGAGCTCTGTAACTACAGGCAGAGGCAAGTCACACATGAACACATGTTCGTCTTGCTCTGGGTCTGACTTGGGGTCAGACATATAGGGCTGGATAGCGCCTCTGTTTTTTGCCTTCACATGTGACGTGTCCCAATACTTTTGTCCATCAAGTGTATCTTTTCTTACTCTTTCATTTTCCCTTCCTTCCTTCCTTCAGCCTGGTCACCATACAGGCTAGAACCATTGTCACAGACTGAATGGATGGAAAGAAAGAAAGAAAGAAAGAAAGAAAGAAAGAAAGAAAGAAAGAAAGAAAGAAACACTTTCACTGGTCTTAAGGACATGGATTCTAATGTGTAAAATTCAGAATTTAAATGCGCACCTTAAGCATGGGATGGGTGGGGTGTGGCAAACAACAGCTTATTTGCATAAAAGGGACAGAGCCCTACATTTTGAAAGGGACTGAAACTGTGAAGAATAAAGCTGGTGAGATCTCTTTATGTGAGAGTGATTTTGTGCAAAGAACTTCATGAGCGTGTTTTGTATAGTCCATAGATCTACTATAACCTGTTTAAAAAGAGGTATAATATGTCCCCTTAATCCAAAACATTAACATTAGTTCATTACAAATGTCTAGGTCCCATAGGGATGACCAGTATTTGCAGCAAGAACGAACACTGACATAAAGCTCTCAGGAGATCTGTGGAGATGAGCCAGCACTAAAGCATAGCCAACACACACACACACACACACACACACACACACACACACACGTTTATGTGCAATGTCAGTACGTAAGAGAAACCACCTAAAAATCAGGACATGCCTTTCTGAAAGTTCTAGAAACAAAGCAAACACATATTCATGTTTGATATTGTTGTCATATGACAGTCAGCTGTTGAAATTTATTCTATATGTTTTCTTTAAAAAATTTGTATTTTTCTGGTTTAAGTGAATTTTCAGGACATGATTCTGGTTTATGTGAATTTTCAGGACATGCAAGCTTTAAGTCAGTTTCTGCTTTATTAATAATGAAATGTGGCATTTAGGTCTAAAGATGCACACTACATGCCTGTACTTTCCAAAAGCAAAATCAACTGCAGTCACTATGCACTCAAATGTTTTATTTTAGTATACTTCAAGCTGCGTCAAGCTTGAGATGTAAGGTCATATCAAACATACACCCTTATTAAAAGAGATACTTTTTAATAAAGTACTGGATTAATGAATTTAAGTGATAATCTATGATGTTACCATAGATATGTATATAAAAATGAATGAATTACTAAAGTTCAATTAATCAATGAAAACCAAGGTTTCCTAAACTAAAAACAATACTGAAAACAGAAGGGTTCCCAACACAGTTGCAGGTATTAACACAGTTTAATGGCTTCAATAGGAATTTAACAAAGTTGTGTGCGGCTGTAGTAGTCAATTTTATGTGAACATTACAATGATACTTGAACAGAAAGTTGATTGTGTCTCGCGTGAGGTTACCTGGTATTCTACAACACAGAAAATACATGGAACAGGTTTCAGTAACAATATATATTCAAAAGACAAACCCCATCACTGCACATACATTTTCCCCTAGGCCTAGGGGACAAAGCAAAGGTTTTTCAACTGAAATAAATAAATAGAGCACAGCAACAAGACAACTGGCTCAAAGGAATGATACAGCAGCTTACTGTCCTTCAAGACCTGTGGTAGGGTTTTCCACTTGTGAATGTCCCAAAATGTCCGACTGC
>JBBPDB010146404.1:0-14738 GCA_037974465.1 Brachypetersius altus
CCAGATGATCAGGCGGTGATCAGTATACTGGTGGTGCTGAATGCTGAGTGGGTGGAGCTCCTTTATCTAGGCTCCTTATGTCTTTAGGCTCTTTGAAGTCTGTCACAGTAAAACATTTGTTCCCATTTCTTGCATTCAATCTACTCAACATGCCAAAGATAAAACAATTCGACAAGAATAAAAAAAAATAATTTTGTGCAACAAGGTTTCTCAAAGCAAACTATAAAGAAATTAGAGGTGGCTCAACACATTCCAGAACTTTTGCAGATGCTAAATAAGCATATTTCAAATGAGAAAATCATTAGAAAATCAAATACAAAATGATAATTTATTTAATATTTAGACTTTTAAATTGTGTTTTTTACATCTCAAATCCCTGAATCATGCAGAATTTTATAAATATCGGCTTTCTTTACTACCAGGCACTGTATACATCGGCAAATTCAGAACATGCTTATGACAGGCTTCAAATGAACCCTGTGTTACTTTACACTCACACACATACATCCAAACGAGTGCTTTAAATCATTCCATCAGCACACTAATCCAGTAACTGGAGCTCAGTCAGTGTTGATAACGTTGCCCAAATTGCCAGATTGCCTTTTAATGAAACAGGCGGTTTGATCACGTCGCTAGTGTTTATAAAATGACGCACTCTTTGTCAATGCGCTCTTGTTATATTATCTAATATGTAATGTGAAAAGCTGCAAATCAGTCCCAAAACTGCGACCAATATGACTTGAGGCAGATGCAATCGGCGTTTTGCAAGTGCTTCCATATGAGGAGTGTCTCTCTAATCAATGCGCATGCTGGAACACGTCGCGTCGTACGTGGCTCCGACAGCGTCCAAGTTTACTCAAGTTTATCACAGGATCCCGTGTGACGCAAGTTCCGCCAAGATGAGATCTGTGATTTACTGCTTTTCCCTCAGCGATAACAAACACTTACGATCAGGCCGCGAAGGCAATTAGTCACAAGTGGCAATAGCACTCAAAAGTGTAATGCTGATGAGCATTTAACTGCCTTTAATTGCTCAACTAGAGTGAGAACAGACACAGTATCATTTAACATGTTGGGTGTGTGGAAACGTGCAACAGACCAGAGCAACGGCATGAAAAAAGACACACAAGAGTATTTATGTGTATATATATAAAAGATATACTTTACTGTATTACACAGAACCAGTCGTGTTGGCCCGGCGCCATTTGAGAAGGCCCAGCCATTTAGAAACAAAAGCAAATTCAATGTTTGACATGAATAATTGTTAGATTTGAATAATGTGGCCTTTTGCTTGCTTTGGCACCTTCCAGAGGCTTACTATGGATGAGGGAGGCTGAGGAAGCTGGGAGAGCGGAGATGTGAGAGGCTTTGGTGTCTCTAAAAGTGCTTTTCCACAGGCACAAAGAGCCCTGCTGTACCTGGACCCAAGCAGGAAACGTGCTGCTTGACGACGGGACCAAAAGTAGGCCGCAGCAAAGCTGACTACATCTCTGCTTTCTGGTCTAAATGTCATTACATCACATAATGAGGCCATTGTTTACTGTCCACACAAAAATCAATCATGGAAATAAAACACTCAAACAAGACTATAAATAATGAAAGACCACGATATCAAAAATAACTCTAACAGAAAAACTCTCCGCCGGTTCGACTCCATGGACGCGGTTTTGGAGCAACTGACCATAAACTGTAGAGAGGACTGAGTCAGAAACTGGAACATCAAAACCTGATACAACTTCATTACCATCACAACATTACAGTTTAGAGACAGAACGGTTCCTGTATACCTGTGGAAAAGTGTCTTAAGGTGCCGTCGGAAAAGTTATGCAAAATAATTAATGTTGAGTTGTGAGTATCAGTCAATATCTAAAGCGCTAGTTATGATGAGCATCAAAATCTAGGCTCATGGTCCAACTGCTTTTATTCCACAGGAGGAAACTCATCTCGCAGAGTGCGTGTGCCGTTTCAGGATACATTTGTTACAGAAAGAATGGAATTTTCCCTCCAATATCCCATTTTCAACTTATATTGATTCCAGACATAATCTTACTGACAGTATATCTATAATTACCATAGGTCATCTTCATCACATCATCATCATTATCATCATATGGTCATCATCATCTTTTCAAAGTCCATCTCATCATCATCTTCTCATAGATCATATCATCATAATCATCATTCTCATCATCAACATCATCATAATCTCATCATGTTGTGTTTAAAGCCAACATGGATCACTGAATATGAGACATCAGAAACTGTAAGTACCATTTAAAGTGCATTTTCACAAAACATTTGCATTAAAACTGTGAAAGAATTTCTATAGAGGCATCAACATTCATATTTTCATGGAATAATGAGAAAATAAAGTACATTTGTAAAAATCAGTGAAACAGGACAAAATTACTCGATAAAAGTTTGGCAAAAAATTACCTGAAATATGGTTGACCTACAATTTTAGTGTGAAGTAATAGTAAGCTAACATAACAATAACTTGTTTCTCACACAAACATATTATTTTAATGACGAACCTAAAATTCAAATGTGACCAGGGTTTTTTAAAGTAACAATTTAGCATTTTTTACAGAGTATGAATATATCTTGATTTTTAACTGTTCAAAGCCACAGGAATTTTATAATATCACTGCATTTTACAGAGAAGAAGAAGCAAACAAAAAAGAAAAATTTAAGACTAATTTGTAAAAGTAGGCTCCACATATTATGCAAATGATCTAAACTGCCTTTCAGATGATCTGTGTTACAGCATGGAAGGAGGAGCCTCAGCTGCAGAGCTTCAGCTGTGAGAACGTGATGAACATTTGTTGAACAGTCTGTTTTTAGCCCTGACTGCCTGTTGGAATCACGCCGGCTTAAAGTAAAATAATTGTTTTTAGCCTTTGCTGCTTTCTGGGTCCACTTTTTTCTTCATCTTCTTTGCGCAAGTGTTTAATAAAAAGCATGTGTTTCAGTTCGTTTTCAGTACCCATGTTTTTTCCCACCATAATCAACTCTGTGTGAAGAGACCTTGGATGATCGAACATGATCCTCAAACCAACAATAAAGCTGTTTCTGATGGGCTTTTCCTGTGCAGCCATAAGCTGCTGTTGTTGTGACTCACAGGTTGTCTCATTTCTTTGTGTGTAAATGGAATAAAACCAGAACTGGAGCTACGGTTAATGGACTGGATTTGACTGGAACACAGAATGCAAACATTATTGATGCTGATAAGTGATTCCAGCCCTAATTGCCGCATGTAATCACTTAATTAGACCATCCTTGAGTATGTAAGAACAGAAAGAGCTGTGCAACCCATCCAGTTAATATGAACACTGCCTAAACGAAGGAACATGTACTTTTCATTAAAATCAGCAAATGTGATTAAACATCATGCAGACAGAGGTGCACCTGACCTTTTCCCACAATGTCCAGACATTAAACAGTCCTAATATGTCCTATGTGGTCTATAGTGAATACAGTATGCTTCCTTCACCACATAGTTCTCAGTCATGTACACGTGGCATCCCACGCTTCTCTCAATGGTCCAAAAAGTTCAGGCTTCTTCCATGGAGTCATTCCCTTAACGCAGTCATAACAATGACAGTTCCTGACCTCACAGGCACTATAAGACAGCAATGGAAAGTTGCCAAGGCAATCAGTTGTCAGTTTTCGCATTTTTGGGTGAGATCATCAGTCAGTAAAGCAGAGAGAGAGAGAGAGTGAGAGAGAGAGTGAGAGAGAGAGAGACAACAGAGCAGTATGTTTAAAATGTAGGTCTGATGACTATGCTTTTCTGCTTTCCAGTAAATAACAGACTGCTTGCTTGCTATCAAAAACGTCACATTCCAAATGTTTATCCCAGCCAAACCGGTGCAGGGTTGTCCTTTACAGCGCTGGGGTAGAGTTTGGCTTCTCCAGCTGTAATGTGTGGAGAAATGGCTTCTCTGTGACTTTTCTGCATCAGTAATCAGCCGGCCGGATCATCATGGCGGTGGACCTGAGGGAGTAGCTGGGCCCTCTGAAGTGGTGCCACTTGATGCCATTGAGCTTCCGGATGTTTTGCCCCAAAACAAAGTACATGCCGTTCAGGTTGGAGAGGCCACATGCGTCGAACCACCAACCTGTGAAGTGAAGAAATGGGTAAAGAACTTGAGGGAATAACCATGATAATGCAATATTACTGTAGTCTCTTGCACTTTGTAGGCAGTCATTGAATAAGAAGGAACAAGCCGTATCCTGATACGGCCCTTCCCAGACTGATGTGAAATAAGTGACAGAAATGACAAACAACACCAACTGCTACTGTGATCGTTTATTCTTCAGCAGAGCTCAGTAATGCTGAATGAAGTCACTGGCTTTGATTTACTATCAGTTTGTGCACCAGAAGCTCTGCATTTATGTGTTCAGTGCTTAAGAGCTTTGTTAACACACTGGAGGCAGAAAGTCCAACATCAAAAGCAAAACCTCAGATAAGCCCTGGAAAAGGGGTCAAGGGGCATGGATGGCCACTCCTTCATTTTTTTGCAGTTGAGTTTTAAGTTTGCCTGAGAACTTTGCAGAAGTGCATTCTAGTCATGATTAAGGCATCACTGGTGCATGCAACAGGATGCTACATGCTCACATGCTGTTTAACTGGCCAATGAGAATATGCGCATCTCGGTGAACTACCAATGAAGGATCAAGTTTGAATGGCACAAAGCCTGAAAATCAACACTAAAGCAAATTTTTAAAACATTTCTCAGTGCAGCTGTAGTACTCAAGCCTGGCCTCAAACTGCAGATGTCTATTCTGTGGTCTCAGACTTGTCTTGAACTCGCTGGTAGTTTCCCCCGGACTCATCTCGGTCACAGCCATGGACCGGCCAAATATTCTGCATGGTCTTGACCGAGTCCAGCTGTGATTAAAAACATTTGCCGCAATTACAGATAAAAAGCATAAAATGACAGTGAACAAAATTAATGCACCTGCACTAGTCAAAATCCATCTACCATGTAACAGGTATTACCTTGAACAGTCGCATCCACTTGTTACATGTCTGATGCAAACTCTGTGCACACAATTTATAAACAGGGCAATAATTCTCTAATGTATTCTGTCTCTGTCTTAACTCTGTCATTTGTGCTTGATCTTTACCTGGATTTGAATCTCAATCAACTTGTTACTGACTTGGACTCAAATCTCTTTGTTCTTGCCTTAGACCGCCTTGGACTCAGTCTTGACTCACACTTGAACCTCTTTAGACTCAGACTTGAACCTCTATAGTAAAAGTGACCATACATCATCTATCATACGTGAACACACCACAGCACACAGAGTGAACAGCATGAAATTCTTCCTCTGCATTAAACCCATTCACCAAGTGAAGCAGCGAGCAGCCAGGAACACAGTGCCCAGGGAGCAGTATGTGGGGACGGTACATGGAGGTGCTTAGCAGTCTCTTAGCAATCGAACCCACCTGCTAGGCCACCAGCAGCCCTCAGCCTCGCACCTCTTTGATCTGAGTCTTGACTTGGACTTGAATTTATTTGGACTTGACTAGTCCTGCTCTTGGACTTGACTAAGGTGACTTGACTCTAGTTCATAATGTGAAAAGTCTATGTTTCTCAGGTAACTGAGGTCCCACACTGTGGTTCTGTACAGCTTTGGAAGCCGACAGTATTTTGGAGGTAAAACTGACACCTCTGAACATCCACCTCTCTCTGGTGTCTTTTTCCTCTTGGTTTCTGGGCAGAATTTGCTCTCAACAGACTTTGTGTTTTGAATGATACGTGTCCCTGCTGTGCACAAAGTATCTCGTAACCTTTTAAAGCAAACTGTGACTCTTCTGAAAGAACCAGACCAGCCCTCCTCAAAGAGCCCCCTGCCGATCTCACCATGATTGCATTAATATCACTTTGCTCAGTGACTGTTTAGATTGGACTGAGTAGAGTGAAGGGTTCCATCTATAAGTCGTTTAATTATGAATGGCTATGCAAACAAAGACGGGCATTCTCAGGTCTCTGGCTGGTTTTAAGACTCACAGCTCAACTTTGAGAATCTCAATTAATAAGCTGTTTATCTTGGAGGCTTTTAGAGCCTCAGTTGAGCTCTAGCAGTGATTAAACAGTCTGAATGGAAGATGACACAGTGTATGAGTGTAGAGGAGCCTGACGCACTGGAACATGTTTTTATTTAATTGTGCACTTTTGAATGGTTGGTTTCTTTTACATTTTTGATTGCGGCAAGTGAAATAATCGTAATGCATTTGATTTAGGAATGTGAGGGTGGAGCTGGGGATCAGTTCTCACAAAGATGACAGCAATGGCTTGAGACTCCATCACTTAATGATGCTGGACATCTGAAACTAGTGTTGGAATATTGCCGAGAGTCAATTTGGGTTCTGACAAGAAGCGGCACCAAAATGGGTGAAAATGGGCACCAATGATGGGAAAAAGTTTAAAGTATTGTTTCATGATAAAGCTTTCACATGTGTATGTGTGTGGATGTAGATGATGGAAATGAATATTTTGTTAATATTTTTCATGAAATTCATTTTTTTTGTTCAATTATTCGGCAGATAATTTCTTTGCTGCATTGTATATATTTTTAGAATGTAAAGCAATAAGCCATGTTACAAGAACTCCCTCTAACAACAAACAGAAACATACAATTGGACTGTGGAGATGAGAGTGAATGCTGCCACATTTCAAAGCTAACACAGAGAAATGATCAAGAAAAGATACAAAAGCCATGTGCTATCTAAAACGGATAGAACATAAAATACAATAAAAAGCCAGTAACTTTACCTCTGCTCAAATGTTAACATAGCCACAAAAATGTCAAAAATGTCATCCTGAGTTTTTATGGTACCTTATGTCCAGTAATACAGTGTCACTGAATATGAAGTTAGTTAACAAATCCATTTTCATTGAATAGTTAGAAGTGGAAAACAACAACTATATTCTAGGGTCTTTACTGAAAGAACTGCTGTAAAGCTGTAACATTCTTGTATATTATGAGAAAATGTGTGTACCAGTAGTAGCTTTGTACTAATATCCACTGATTGATAATTCCATGGGGATGCCAGCAGGGGCCCTAGCTTTTTTTGTTGTATTTTTTACATGTATGGCCTAAGTCATGGGTTGTCACTGATTTGTTGTACAACAACTGAATATATATGGGTTTAAAACTAAGAGATATCTACTGCTAAATAATTATTTGTTATTATTTTGTCTTTTTTATTAATTTCTCAAAGTAAAGACTGCTTAAAAATTGTTACGACATCTAACGCTGCTGTTTATGTCTTGAAAATTACCACCTGACATCATTATGGCATGGTTATGTCAGCTTAAAAGTTGACATAACCATGGGAGGTTATTGGGAAGTTATGAGGTAGTCAGAGATGGTCAATTTTGATATACATGAAAACAGCAAAGGAAACATCCGTTTATATTGTTTTTAAAACATTCAGTTTACCCACTCTTTATCTTACTGACCCAAATCTACATGCATTAGAGTGATTCCAAATGATCAGTCACAGTAATGTGTGAGGTGTTGCTAATAAGCTGTAATAATTAGAGCCCAGAGTGTGCTTCATTAGCGACAGAAAGAGCTCTCACCTCCAGTTAGCATTAGCGCACACTTGCAGAGGCAGTTGTCGTTGTCAGAATCTCTGGTGCTGAAACTTGTGCCGTGCGACCCCAGGCTGCTCTGCTTTCCAGCCGTCCCACTGTAGCCCCTCACCAGGAGTCTGGGCAAGAGAAAATCAGATAGCAGCAGAACAGGCTGAGCATTTTGCAAAGGATAGATGCTTCTAAAATTATCTTATAATTAGATTACATTAATTTGGCAGACACTTTTATCCAAAGCAACTTACAATTTGAGGAAATATTCAAGTTATTTAAAGAAACATTCAAGTTATGATTATGCACAATAGTCTACCATGTGCAATATCATGCAATTTTCTTATCAGGTTTGAAAACATTATGTGCAATATCTTGTGATTATGTGCAATGGTCTTACTACGTGCAATATCATGTGTAGTTTTCTTATTCAGTGCTAAATCATGTAATTATTTGTGTATTATTATTGTATGCGATAGTCTTATCTAATACTGATCTGTCTTATGTGCAATAACAGACTCCTAACTATTGTTTGTTTTACTAGCATTTCACTTAAGTTTTCTTCTGTAAGTTTTCTGATTTAAATACGCAGATATATTCTTTATAGAGTTGATTTATTCACAAAATGCACAACAGTAAAAAAGTGAGGCTTTAGGGTGGCTACTGCGTCTAGCTATGCTAATGTTCTACAGTCCATGTTTAATTATAACAGTGTGGCATACAGAGTCAGAAACCACTTCAGCAAGTCTATTGAAGATTACTGAGCAACTACACTGGGGTTAGAGGTGAGTATGTAATGATTTAGGCATGCATTATAATATGATGGTGGGATGAACGGGTCTATCATTAGCTACAGTACATTAGCCTTATAGCTGCAGTGCTAAAACTACAGATACCTGTACTGCTGTTTCTCACTGGCCAGCTGGAACTTTTCGTATGAGGAGTATGTAGCATTCCCCTCCCAGTCCCTCAGCTCCACTCTGAGGGTGTGCTGGGAGCGACTGGTGATCAGGTGCACGGCCTCATTCCCTAGCCAGTGCTCTCCGCCAGGGTCACCAAAGCCCTGAGAAAAAAAAAGTCAAAATTGTGCAATAGGTTTATATATTTCACTGATCTTTAAACAAAAGAGCAAATATCCGTACCAAAATCAAACAGCTATGGAATGACTTGTCAAGTCCTATTAGACTGGCCCCTTCACTGGAGGAGTTCAAATCTCATCTCACACTTTTACTCCCCGGCTTTCAACTCAGTTTGAGACTTATGTCGTTTTTGTACTTGTTTTATTATTTCTTTGTGTATAGATTTATATTTTATTTTACTATTAGATTTTATTAATCGCTCAAAGATTTTATAGATTGTATAGTATTTTATTATTTTACTATTTTCTTCTTCTTGTATTGTTTTTATTCGTCGGCCCGTGTGCTGCCATGTTTTATGTTTGCTTGTACTGTTCAGCACTTTGGTCAGCTTGTTGTTTTAAAAGTGCTTTATAAATAAAATGGTATGGAAAATACATGATACATCCAAATGCATCTTTAAAAGCCTAATGAGTGGATTTGGCAACTTAATGGATATTGGACTCCAGACTGATATAAAACCTTTGTCAGCCCACAGGTCTGTCATGGTTCGTAGGAAGTCATGACCATTTTTTTTTTACTGTGTTTGGAGTAGTTATGGAGTTAGGTAAGGCCTTATATTGGGTTTCCTTTGTGATCTAGAACTAATCATCCAACATTAGTGCCTGACCTCAGAAATGCTCTTGTGCTGTCAAATCTTCACAGCAATGTTCCAGCATGTAGTGTTAAGCCTTCCCAGAAGAGAAGAGGCTGATGTTCCCATAAACTCCTAATTAAAAGCCTCGATTTTTAAAAGAGAGGGTATTTACAAACTTCTGGACGTACATATTAGCGCAGACACTCTGACACACATTCGAATGAAGGAAAACATTCAAGAACCCATGATACGCTCCAGCTGATGTTTTATAGCATGGCTATTTTAGAAAGCGAATGCACCAGTCTTTATAAAAACACTACAAATGCTAGCAATGACGCCAAACTGTCAGATGCTATTTTATTCTCCATGTTTCATTCTTCGGCTGATTTGTTAGCTCATGTCATCAGATTGAAGCCAAACTCTTCATCATGTCTTCCACTGAATAAGTAAGAAAACATTCGGTAACTGTTTTCTTTTGGTGTAAATATTATCTGGCCAGGCACGCGCTGTCCCACGAACCAACATTAAGCAAGGACGAAGTGCCTTCTCCATCTTAGAATGAAGAACATAACGGTTCAGTAGATTAGTGGGTCTTGAGCCAGATCCGAAGTTGCCTGGGGAACGTTTCATGCAATGCCGTGGGTTGCCAGGGTTTCTCTGTGTGTGTGTGTGTGTGTGTGTGTATACTCACCATTTTGTACTCCTTCCAGCCTCTTTGAAAGTCTACGCTGCCGTTGAATCTGCGCTGAAAGACTGTCCAGCCTCCTCCACTCGTCTCCATATCGCAGAAGACCTGATTTAACGATATGATTACAGTTACAGATCCTTCTCTCTGACTTCGAGAGAGTTATCAACATGAAGCTCAAGCAACCTGTCCTTTGACTTGCACTTAGCAAACCTATTCATCAGCATGAAAAACGGAAGACATTTGGTCTCTGCATGCAGTGAACTCCAGTTCATGCAGAAAAAATATGTGGCGAACAAGATAAAGAAAATGTCTCAGACATCATGTAGCGCATTTGTAATCATTTCATGTAATAACTTTCTGTGAGGGAGCGTTTAGAGGCATGAAACTTTTCGGACATCTGGTTCCATTCACCACCGTCAAATTCTGGCTTGATAAGGTTCTACAGAATGATGCATTTCACATCGACCTCTCTTAACCCTCAGAACTCAGAGTGTATTAGTAAACTCTGATTTCAGTAAGTATAACTGGTGTAAAACAGTCTACAACCAGTGTTTGTTCTCTTGCCGTTTGCTGCTCTTTCTCTCAGAGTGCCGCCCCTTGGCTGCTCTCCGGAGCCCCTCCCTCTGCAGGTTTTTCCCACCCACTTGTGGGCGGAGACTACCATGCTGCTAAGTGTTACATCTGAACCATTTAATCCTACAGAAATGTTGATGTTAAATACCAATCGCCTGTAAAACAGGTCTAACAGTTGCATATGGGTTTTCAAAGCAATCAGATGTAAAAGGAAGGTTTTTTTATGTAATGTTTATTTAAACTTGTTATGTCAAATATGACTAAAGCAATCGTGTCACAAACTAAGTTCACCAACAGGGACAGAAGGACATTTAACAGTCAAAACACTGAGACTGCTAAAACTGCCAGGAAACTGAATGAGCACTTCTATGACCCCAGCGCACATAAAACTGTAAATTGTGAACTGTACAGATGTGGAATTTGCAAATTCAACATTGATTTGAGCTCATTTTTGACAAAAAACAGGAGATCCTCAATGGTTATTGCAAATAGAGTGAACTGTGGAATGAACTACCTCGTAGCGCTCATTAGCGATTGCTCGGCATGTAATGACTCATGATAGCCAAGGAATTTGAGGCCAGTTTGAAGAATCAGGTGCATCCCATTGTGCAAACATAGTTCCCTCCAGATGTTCAGATATTTCAAGAGGATAATGATCCCATGCACACTGCTAAACTACTTCATTAGTGGTTTCTTGAACACCTGGATGAATTCAGATGACTTTCACAGGCTCTAGAGTCATTAGATCTAAACGCTTACACATAGATTTCAATATCACTTTTGCCCCCTCCCTCACCTAACCAGACTGAAGGCTTCTTGATGAATGGTCCAATATCCCTCTGCAGCTTTACAGTATTCCACTATGAACTGAAGCTCTGTTGGTTCCATTCCTTATTTGGTGTGGAGTATTAACAGCGCACACTATAAGTAATTGGAGAGACATGATATAGTGTGGATTGTTTTGGCTCTGTACTCCAGTTGAAATCAAACATTAACCTTTAAGTTCAGTGTGTCAGCTTTAATTTGGGGATATTAACATTTACAAGGGTTGAACCAGATAAAGTCCCCCATTTTAGATAAGTATACGTGGACAAAATAAACTAATCTTGAATTAAATTTCCATCCTCAGTACTTTGTTTGCAGGCCTTCATCCCATTCACATCGGTATATATTGTGTATGATCTCTGGTTACACTTGCCCGCTCTGCAAGCAGTTATTTTTATGTTCCTGCTGTTTTGCCTTCAAAATGGGTTCAGATAGGGTGACTGACTTGGCCAGTCATGGACCATACACCTTTTGACCATTCAACGTTGTCTTGATAGTAAAATTCTGGTCATTGTCCTCTTGCACGATTGAAGGTTCATCCACTTAGCATTCTGGATGAATCTCAGAAGTTTAGTGGCTCCTAAACGCTTCATAATTCATCTCATTGCTTTTGTTGGCAGACACATCATCAGTAAAAGCTGAGTTAGCAAGTTCTGTTCCCGGCCATACATTCCCAGGTGACCAGTAGATCTTTGTTACTTGATAAGCCTTATTAATCTTCTGTCCCTCCTCGTTTTTACTATACATTCAGCTTCTTCATGGCCACTTTTGATCAATGAAAGCTACTGTTTTTAATTTCTTTATATTTACACTGTTAAATCATACAATTTAGGTAAAATGCTTTCATTCTAAACTTGAGAAATGTAGTTTTTAGTGTTTTCTTCCAGATTATGTCAGGTTATGCCAAGCAAGCAAGCGAGGGTTAACGACACGTACGACTTGTTCAGTAACTACAAAGTAAATAATATGTAAGTTAATAGAGTATAAGCAGCTGAATGGGTTATAGCCACCTCTAAGGAAACTGATTTACTTTATGCATCTCTAAATGTTTTTGAGACTGTTCTTAATTCTGATTTACATTTTACATCAAGATGTGTTTCATGTTTAGACTGATCTACTTTTTCTACTTTTTTTTCTAAAATGCCTCTTTAGTGCGACCAGATGGGAACACGTTCCTGTGTGAAAAGGACATAGACACATATGTAGTTTCCATTTAAATTTCCCCATTACCAAATTAATCCGCATCCTGGTTTGGGTGCTTTCATCAGCCCAAGGTGCCAGATCCCCCTGGAATGATCTCTGATCACAGTGTGTGTGCTTGTGTGTCTGTTTGCATCTGATTTTTCATGCAGTCAGTCAGAAATCACTCGCAATCGGACAAATGTGAACACACTGTGATCAGAGACGATTCCAGAGGGATCTGGCACCCTGGGCTGATGAAAGCACCCAAGCCAGGCTGTGGATTAATTTGGTTTTGGGGAAAATTTGAATTGAAGGTGGAAATGGCATGTGTGTCAAAGTCCTTTTTGCATAGAAAAGTAAAATCAGATCCATCTGGTCACACTGGGCATGTCTCTGATCACAGTGTGTTCTGGGTGCGTTTACTAAGTCAGATTCATTTACGGCATTTATCCAACACTTTTATCCAAAGCGACTTTCATTCTCTAACTACAGGGGACAGTCTCCCTGGAGCAACTTAGGGTTAAGGGTCTTGCTCAGGGAACCAGTGGTGGTGTACTGAAGTGCTTTAATGTACATACATTCATATATTGTAAATTTTGCACTGAAAACTGTAAAACTTATGGTCCTAGCCGTCCCATCATGGCCCACAGGTTGAAAACCACTGCTAAAGAGAGTTTAGTAAAATGAATGGGATCCGATTGTACTTCTCTGTGTAAAAAAAAGCATAGACACATTTTTTAAATTTTAACACAGGTTTTAATTTTAACATGGTTCACATGTTCCCTGATTGAATCCACAGCCTGGGTTAGATGTTTTCATGATCACAGTGTGTTCTGGATGTGTTTAATATGATTATGGAGAGGAACTCACACATTATAGCAAAGAATAAACTCGACCTCTGTGGGTTGTTTTATTTATTATTTTGCCAATAATTATGCCAGTAATAATATTTCTCATGTTTTTTAAATGTAATGACTAAATCTTGTACATTTTCCAAAGAAAACAATAAAACTGATGGTCCTAGCTATACCAGCATGGCCCACAGGTTGGAAAGCACTGCTTACGAGTATTTAGGAAAATGAGTGGGGGTATGCCTACAAATCCACACACCACTACATCACTGCTTACTATGTTTTGAAAGTGAGGAACGGAAGTCTGGAACAGCCTGGGGTTCCTTGAAGGGTCCACTGTTAATGTTTCTCTATCTAGAAGACTTTCAGATGTACTTTTATGTACTGTTTTAACAAGCTGTAAACTCCAACATAAACCCCCGAGGTCAAGCAGATGAATTCCTCTCATACTGCTAGTCAATACAGATGTAAATTCTGGAGAATGTTCTTGATCTGTTCCACCGTTTTTCTTTGTGAGTCATTTTCAGTCCTCCACTGTGGTGGTCTACTGTGGTCTGCCAGGTTGTTTGCTATTGCTGAGCTCACCAGTGCATTCTTGCTCCTTAACAATGGAGCAAACAGTTGATTTTGACATGCCTAATGTTTTGGCTGAGCCTCTGATTGACGTATTCTGATTTTTTTACCCTCATGATGGCCTGCTTTACTGGCAATGACGCTGCGGTGGTCTTTATGTGGGGAAACAACAGCAAGACTTTAGATGCAGATGCCACATCTAGATTCAATTTCGGGCTTTTGTTAGCTCTCTTGTGCATAATAATAATAATAATGGTGCAATAACACATTACTGGCCAAGAAACAATTAAGCAGCCTTTTGCCAAAAATATTGGTCCCCTGAAATGTCAATCTGTATAAAGGACTGTGGATCATCCAACACAAATGACACATGGACATTAACTATGTTATTGGGCACACCAGTGGTTTGAAATGTGTCTGAATGGGACTGATAGTCTAAATTTTCTACACTCATGTAATCATCCCAATCCGATCATCATAATCTGAGTACTCTAATGTTAGCCCCACTAAAACCTGCAGTCCAGACAACAGAGTTGAGTGTAGAATGAGACTGGGGTGTTTTAACACACACGTGACACCAGAACAAAAACAAAGAAAAGACATTTGAAGAAGAAGAGATGCCCCTCATGCACACCAGATGTTTTATGGTGTGTGCAGGTGTGTAGATGTATGATGGTGTGTGTGACGGTGTGTAGATGTATGATGGTGTGTGTGAAGGTGTGTAGATGTATG